>CM040914.1:19545145-19695145 GCA_023029165.1 Gobiocypris rarus
ACTGAGCATGTGCAGTACACCACACCTTTCACTTTAGGAACTGCAGTAAAACAAGTCAAGTTAACTCAGATGATGTGATTTAGTAAATGAATGATTAATAAATAATAAACAATAAAAATGGGGTCTCATTTATTTGATCAAAAATAGAATAAAAACAGTAATAGTGTGAAATATTGTTACAATTTTAAATAACTGCTTTCTATTTCAACTTTCAGTGTCATTACTGCAGTCTTCAGTGTCACGTGATATTTCAGAAATCCTAGTATGATGATTTGGTGCTAAAAAAAAACATTTATTATTTTGATTATTATGGGATTTCTTAAAACAATTGTGCTGCTGAATATATTTTTGGAAACAATATTTTTTTTAGGATTCTTTGATGAATAGAAGAAGATGATGCAGAAAACAATTTGATCATATTAATGCATAAACTGTGGTCATCAAGAAATATTCTCTATATTGTTTACATGATTAAATGTTTTTTTTAGTTTTTAACTGAAAATAAGACACAATGACTTAGTTATGAATTCATTGTTAATTATTGGTCAATCATTTTTGTAGTGTGGCAAGAGTGTCAGTGTCACAAAAAAAGCTAATAAATGAATGTGCATGTGAGTGTGGGTGTGGGTGTGGGTGAGGACAAAATGTCGCAACAAAGGTGGCAATTCCAGAAATATTTGACATTGTTGGTCCCATGAGCCCAAATCATATGAATCATACTAATATTTTGAATGTAAAATGTAAAAAGTTGTGTTGTTGTGTTTAGGGGTTAGGTTGGGGGATAGAATATACAGTTTCGTACAGTATAAAAATCATTATGTCTATGGAAAGTCTGCATAAAACATGGAAACCCAACATGTGTGTCTGTGTCTGTGTGTGTGTGTGTGTGTGTGTGTGTGTGTGTGTGTGTGTGTGTGTGTGTGTGTGTGTGTGTGTGTGTGTGTGTGTGTGTGACACTCACAGGTAAGTGCATGGCTGAGGTATTGTTTCTGCTTAGCAACTACTGCCTCGAGTTTACTGTCAGAGATGGTTCCTTTAGATAGGCCATGCAACAGCCCTCTGTCTGATAAAGAGCAGTAAATGTTATCTTGATATGTTTGTTTTGGCTTGACCTCTAAACTTACCACAATGAAAAAGAGAAAGTTTTAAATGTAAGACCGTTCATATTTGTTGCTGTACCTCCATTCTCATTGAGGATAAACTCAACAGGGTTACAGAGCGCCGAGGCAGAACACTGCGGGAGCAACACAATCACTCGAACCTTCTGAATACGCAAATCCCATTCATTAAGCTCCCTGAAGTACTCAGACATCAGTTTTACATCTATGCAGAAAGACAGCAAACACCTGAGTATCAATACTGCACTACTGGCTAAACACAGAACAGGCACTATGGTATGTAGACATCAGGTTAGGCAGAGTAACACTTACTTTTGCAACCAGAGGTGAGGATAGTTTGTAATTCCTTGTTGAAGTTGGAGACATTATGGACCCCACATACATGTACACAGCCAGAAAAGGCAGTGGCCTGGAGAGCCACATGAGCAACAGTCAAAGCAGAGAAAGACCCCACCATCAGAACGTCTCCACCCTCCACCAACAGCGGGGGAACCGCACATGCAGCCAGACTGCGAGATTTATCCTGAATTCAAACACACATTAATCCTTTATGTGTTTGCACCATCAGAATGATATGGAAGTTTCTGCCACGGAATTTTATTTTTTAAAGTATGCTAATTCCGTAGCCTAATTTAGTAGGGACAGATACGGTGAACATTGTCTTATCAAAGCAATCCCAGGTATCATATAGTCAAAGGCTAGTTCGGATTTTATAACTTCAATCGTCAGTTGATATCACAATTCTGAGGAAAAAAGAGTTATAAACTCACAATCGCGAGAAATAAAGTTGTGAGATATAAACTCGCTGGTTCTAAAGTCGGAATTGTGAGATATAAATTTGCAATTGTGAAAAATAAGGTCCGAATTGTGAGTCTATGTCGCAATACTTTTTTCTCACAATTTCGAGTTTATATCAAAATTCTAAAAAAGAAGTCAGAATTTCAAGTTATAAACTCGCAACTGTGAAAAAAAGTCAGAATTGTGAGGTAAAAAAGTTTACTTTTTATTCTAAACAAGCTTCCATAGAATGATGCTTGTGTGTACAGGTCCTTCTCAAAAAAATTGCATATTGTGATAAAAGTTCATTATTTTCCATAATGTAATGATACAATTAAACTTTCATATATTTTAGATTCATAGCACACCAACTTTCAGGTCTTTTATTGTTTTATTACTGATGATTTTGGCATACAGCTCATGAAAACCCAAAATTCATATCTCAAAAAATTTGCATATCATGAAAAGGTTCTCTAAACGAGCTATTAACCTAATCATCTGAATCAACTAATTAACTCTAAACACCTGCAAAAGATTCCTGAGGCTTTTAAAAACTCCCAGCCTCGTTCATTACTCAAAACCGCAATCATGGGTAAGACTGCCGACCTGACTGCTGTCCAGAAGGCCATCATTGACACTCTCAAGTGAGAGGGTAAGACGCAGAAAGACATTTCTGAACGAATAGGCTGTTCCCAGAGTGCTGTATCAAGGCACCTCAGTGGGAAGTCTGTGGGAAGGAAAAAGTTTGGCAAAAACACTGCACAACGAGAAGAGGTGACTGGACCCTGAGGAAGATTGTGGAGAAGGACCAATTCCAGACCTTGGGGGACCTGCGGAAGCAGTGGACTGAGTCCACTTGAGTAGAAACATCCAGAGCCACCGTGCACAGGCGTATGCAGGAAATGGACTACAGGTGCCGAATTCCCCAGGTCAAGCCACTTTTGAACCAGAAACAGCGGCAGAAACGCCTGACCTGGGCTACAGAGAAGCAGCACTGGACTGTTGCTCAAATTTTGCATGTCATGCCAGAGTCTGGAGGAAGACTGGGGAGAAGGAAATGCCAAAATGCCTGAAGTCCAGTGTCAAGTACCCACAGTCAGTGATGGTCTGGGGTGCCATGTCAGCTGTTGGTGTTGGTCCACAGTGTTTTATCAAGGGCAGGGTCAATGCAGCTAGCTATCAGGAGATTTTGGAGCACTTCATGCTTCCATCTGCTGAAAAGCTTTATGGAGATGAAGATTTCGTTTTCAGCACGACCTGGCACCTGCTCACAGTGCCAAAACCACTGGTAAATGGTTTACTGACCATGGTATTACTGTGCTCAATTGGCCTGCCAACTCTCCTGACCTGAACCCCATAGAGAATCTGTGGGATTTTGTGAAGAGAAAGTTGAGAGACGCAAGACCCAACACTCTGGATGAGCTTAAGGCCGCTATCGAAGCATCCTGGGCCTCCATAACACCTCAGCAGTGCCACAGGCTGATTGCCTCCATGCCACGCCGCATTGAAGCAGTCATTTCTGCAAAAGGATTCACCAAGTATTGAGTGCATAACTGAACATAATTAGAAGGTTGACTTTTTGTATTAAAAACACTTTTCTTTTATTGGTCGGATGAAATATGCTAATTTTTTGAGATAGGAATTTTGGGTTTTCATGAGCTGTATGCCAAAATCATCAGTATTAAAACAATAAAAGACCTGAAATATTTCAGTTGGTGTACAATGAATCTAAAATATATGAAATTTTAATTTTATCATTACATTATGGAAAATAATGAACTTTTATCACAATATGCTAATTTTTTGAGAAGGACCTGTATTTATTACCTGTATTATGAGTGTGTGTTCTGTCACTAGTTGGGTTTTCTCCAGTTGTTTTGTGAGCCTTCTGGGAAACATCAGGACATTAGAACAGTGTTTGTCCTTACAGAACACATTTCCCACCAGGTGTACGTGTGAATCGACCTGAGTGAAGCCTGATGTCCTCAGGGTCTCACACACGTTTTCAATACTGGATGAATTGGTATATAAACACAATATGACAGGTGTGCATATTAAAGAAGAAGAATATATTTGTGTACATACACACAGACACACACTACCTGGCTTTGAGGGTGTTGACCCAGGCATAGAGCGGTACATTTTGTGACCTTTGTTGTTTGGCCCTCACATTTGGTGGCAGGCAACTGTCAATTGTCAGCAAATTCTGCTTTATTCTGTACTGAGCCAGTGAGGCTTCCAGTTTGGTCTTGAACCTGATACACACAAATATACAAGCACCATTTCTAAGGTCCAAGGTCTTTAAAGCGTATCACCAGTGGAAATGACAGGAGAGACAGTTTAGATTTTTCATTCCATTGGATTCACAGAACATCAAACTTAATAAAGGATGTATGTATTTTTACAAGGCAGACTGATGAGATTTACTCATACTGACCGATAAAGGCTGTCCTCCACCTGTCTCACTTCCTTTATTAGTCCTTCCTCTACTCTATTCATTGGCTCTCTGGGTTGGAACTTCCTGTCCAGGAGGTCATAGAGTACGACCACCACAAGAGCCATAAGGTCATCTGGCTAAACAAACATAAACTCACACATCAAATGCATCAAAGTCAATCCTGATATGGCACAAAATGGCAGATGTCAGTCAGACCCACCATTTGCTGAGAACGGTAAAAGTAGCTGTCAGTTAGGATCTCCTCCAGTAGATCTTGGTCTGTGGAGAGAGTTTGTGATATTTAGCTGTAAAATAAGAAGTAGAGCAACACTATGCTATGATATTGCTGCTAAACTACAGTGGTTAGCTGTAATTCAATCGCATAATATGAAGAGGAACAAAAAACCCAGCAATATACTCCAGAGATCCTAAAATACCCAACAGCAAAACTGATGTGTGTTGCATCAGGTTTGCTGAAAAGTGAATTTAAAAATAGCTGGTTTCCAACTCACACTGGCTTACTAAATAAAAAAAATGAATGTGAACTGAATTTAAAATATATATGTATTTTAAATTAACCCAGACCCATGAATAAGAATAATCAGCACTTGATATCTTGTGAAATATATCTCCAAAATGTTTGGGGAGGAAAATGCATATTTATTCTTTCTTATTTTAAGCATCAAATTAAATAAAGATCTGAGGAAAAAAAAAAAAAATACATATATACATATATATATATATATATATATATATATATATATATATATATATATATATATATATATATATATATATATATATATATATATATATATATAATGTTTGCACCTTTTAACATTGTATAATAAATAAGCATGATAAGCTTATGTCTAATTTGAATTGTATAAAAATTGAAATCATTTGTTGTCTTTGTGTTTCTGGATGATAGAACTGACTGTGCATAAACTGACCTCGTGCTCACAGCTCAGCACAGCTATTAAAGTGTTACAGCAGTCAGTGAACTCATGTCTGACCTGACTACACTAAAAGCAAATAGATGTTATTTAAAAAATAAAAAAAAAGCCTCCCCTAAGCAAAAAGTTTGAGAGAGAGAGAGAGAGAGAGAGAGAGAGAGAGAGAGAGAGAGAGAGAGAGAGAGAGAGAGAGAGAGAGAGAGAGAGAGAGAGAGAGAGAGAGAGAGAGAGAGAGAGAGAGATGAGTCGGAGACGTGTGTAGGGAAGATAAGCTGCAAGGAGAAACTCAACCAGAATGTGATCAGACATTCCCAAATTATTGATTCAGGATGTCAGTAATGGAAAGATGAGGTCAGAAGAGAGGAGAAATTACTTTACTTTTTCTTTTTTTTTAGGCACTGAACCATAACCTGAATTTGTGTCTATTATCTTCAAATCAACATTTTCTGATAATTAAAAGTCACAGTCAGTTCTATCATCCAGAAACACAAGGAGAACAAATTATTAAAATGTATATAATTCAGATATGATTAGACATAAGCTTATCAGTCTTGTTTATTATACAACTTGCTAAACTGGCAAATATATATGTGTATTATGTTTATTTTTTTCAAGATACTTTTCTTGTCCCAAGAAAAAAAAAATCAGTATGGAAAGAAGAGGTCAGAAGAGAAATTACTTTTTTAAGGCACTAAAACACACCCTGAAACTATTATATTTAAATCGAAATGTTCTGATATACTGTAAAACTGTCTTCATCAGCTGTTCGGCGTTCAGCCGCAATATGCCGTCGCATTATCCAGGTGGATTCTATATGTAAAGCGCTTTGAGTACCCAAAAGAAGCGATATATAAATGTAACATTTTTTCTAGATAAAAATCATTCATATTTTATATTTGTAGACCCCCCCCGCCCATGTTGGGTAGGTTACTCTAAAAAAGTTACTAATTACATCTTCAATAGTGTAATTAGATCACTGTACAAATTACTCTCTCCAAAAAATATAATTAATTACTTATTACTAATTACTTTCTAAATCCAATATCGACCTCGACTGATTGAAGGATAGATGAAACAGCTCTTTTTATTAATTAAATATAATAAAACGACTTAATTAGGCCTATTCAAAGTATTACAAATGTGAGAAGAATACCTAAAAACATAAATGTTGATGTTAATTCCACTATTGTATTATATATAATTGTTCTACAGTTTATACACAGTATTTAGTTCAATTACATCAAAAGTGACTGTAATTAAATTACAGAAATAATAAGAGTAATCTCTTACTTTACTTTTTCAAGGGAAAAGTAATTAAATTACAGTAACAAATTACTTAGCAACGTTACACCCAACACTGGTTAAAAGTAATACATTTAAGGTCAATATAAATGAATAATATTGACAGTATTTAAAAAAAAATCTGCAACACTAATAAATAACTTAACGTTTCATTGGAAACCAGATAAGGAAAAAGAATATAAAGTGTGACAACCAACCCCATCTCTTCTACAACATTAGAAAAAGGAAAACTTGCCTATTCTGTAATATTATTATACGTTTATAACTCTTCATCTGTTTCCAGATGCACCTTTGAGTCCTGTATCCGAGGAACTGAATAATTGATGTTAAAGATTTGTGGGCCACAAATAGTATGACATCAGTGACCATGGGGACATTAACTGCACACTGCAAAAACAATCCAGATAAACTGGGCACATTAGATTCTTGTGCTAAAAATCTCATCACTTTATGATTTACATTCTACCCAAATACTTATTGGCGTTCTGTATGGAGTTTCTCATGCAGGCAGGTAAAGCCCAGTTTTAAGATGGAGAAGAATATTGAAACAATTATATTTTAAAGGAAAGTAATTCTGGTTTTTAGGCCTTGTTTTATTTTTCACTTACATTTCAGGGTGTTAAACGCCAGCTCATATGCGCATTGCTCATTCTGCTTGGTGTTGGCATCACCGTCGTTGAGAATCTCAGAATCATCGTCATCATCATCACCACTGGGACTGATGTGCCCATAGCGAATGAGTCGGTGTGCGAGGTCTTTCTCTGCATGGGTTTTCTGGAAAATAGCTGCAGCATGAAAGTACACAGAGTCTGGGAATCCCAGAGGTGTCCCCTCTCTCTCCATCCGGACTCTGTTCCTTTCTGCAGAAACTGCAGTGACCCTCTTTTTAAGGGACTGAACACATACTTTTCTCATAGGGTCCTTGGGAGACATTGGAGTGAGTGCTTTATTCTTAGGAGTGGATTCTTGATCCAGTAATTTCAGTGAGGTGACATCAGGCAGATCTGAGTCCAGTGTAACCATTCCGAGAGCCAAGTTCTGTGAATCAATACTGAATTATTGAGTATCATAGTTAATTTATTATTATTTCACACACATTATTTGATCTAGGGCTTTTTCAGACAGAGTCAGAACAGTGACAATAGAAAAGCCTGTAACCAACATGCAATGTTAATTTCACACTGTATAATTCGGTCTTTACATACACAATACAATAGGGATTGTCATATTTTATTTTATAGCATTTTGTAGTATTTTCACTCATATGGAAAATAATATCTTCAATATTTCTTATTCGTTTTATGTCATAATCTTTCTTTCTTTTTATATGGTTTAAATCAGAATTTCAACCAATTTGCAATGTTGTCAGTGAGACTTTTTTTTCCTTCTGAAAAATCTAATACTTTTATTCAGCAAGGATGTATTAAATTGATCAAAAGTGACAGTTAAAACTTTTTAACTTTGCCATCACAGGAATAAATAACACTTTAAAATATAATAAAACAGAAAACAGTTATTTTAAATAATAAATGCATTTCACAATAATACCGTGTTTAATGTATTTTTGATCAAATAAATGCAGCCTTAGTGGGAATACATGACTTTTTTCCAAAAACATTAAGAAATCATACCAACCCTGAAGAAGTGTGAATATTCAGTTGGCTCCAAAAGCCTGGGACCACTAGAACCTGTGAACTAGATATAGTGCAGCATCTTAAATATTTCGTATTTATCTCCTTTGAATTTACTTTTCAAAACCCAGTAACTTTCTACTTATTACCAGGTTAATTTAATCCCTTTCAATGTGGACTTTTGAACCCCACTGAATACACATTCAGAATCGAATTAGTCAAAATGAAATTTGAATACGTACCTCTCATAATGTAAGTGCAGTCAGCTTGGCAACAGGTATGAATATGAGAACAATTTTAGAATCAGGAGCCCTCTCTCTATCTGTCTGTGTCCCTTGTCTCACATACTCTCTCTCTCTCTCTCTCTCTCTCTCTCTCTCTCTCTGAGATCTTGTGTCAACACGACAACAAACACACTTGTTCTTGTCAACAGTGTGAATCTTCTGTCTACAGATATCAGCTAGCTATCAGCAACTCATCATAACTCTCTCTCTCTCTCTCTCTCTCTCTCTCTCTCTCTCACACACGCACGCACAAACACACACACACACACACACACACACACACACACACACACACACACACACACACACACGCACGCACAAACACACACACACACACACACACACAAAACATTGAATAGTACACTTATAAGTTTAAGAAAAGAAAGATGTGTGTAAGATAACACATCATATATGTTCATTTGGAAGAGTGTTTGTTGTAGCCACATCTTTACACGAGATGTGGGATGCTGTTATTGACTGGAGTTTAGTTAAAGAACTGACTGCTGGCTTTAAGGGTAAACAGAGTCCAGAGTAGCGCTTAATTTCTGCTCATTTGAAACCCTCTCGTGCCTGACGCACGTCGGCTCCAATGAGGCACAATTAGCCTGACGTTTGCATTCATCATGCTGAATGATTCATTGCTTTGGTCTCAAATCCGTTCTGAACCCAATCTCCCTCAGATGCCCCCACATCAGCACCGCACCGAAACAAACTACACTGGTCTTCTTTGTCCGAAGTTTTCCAGTCCCTTTTTTGAAGAACTGCTGGTTATATTACAAACTTTGACAGCCAATCAGCTGCTGAATCTAATTAAGCCCCACCCATGCAGCAGCTGATTGGTGAGTTGACTTTCAATTAGTGATGAGATCTGTCAATCAAACTCATTGAAAATAATCCTTTGTTGCTTTAACTCCAGATTAGTGGAACAAACAGAGTGAGACTGCTTAATTAATAATGCCGTGTGTGGGGTGTGTACACTTTCATGTGTGTCTGTGTGCTGAATTAGTAATGTAAAGAAATACACAGCTTCTTTTTCCTCATTAACCCACATCTCAATGCCTCAGGGGAAGATCAGTGTGTCCAGTGACGCTACAGGTCATCAGCTTCAATGCTATTTCAGCTTCAACAGTGTTCTGTCATTGTAAAGATTTCTTCAATCTAGGATTTGTCTCTCATAGCTAGGCCTCATCTGATCGGTGTGTGAATGTAGGCTGTGTGATGGCAATATATTTTCTAGTGCCAAACAAACTGATTCTAATAAGAATTGTAATGAATGCAGAAATAAGAGAACTGGTGTTTGTCTGCAGATTACATTAGGTCTTAGTGACTAAACAAAAGGGGAGGACAGGCATAATTGTAACATATTTAGATTTTAGGTTATGCTTTGAAGCCAGCGATATTGGGATGTTATGGGTGGTTGCCAATTCATGGCTATGTGGTTGTTGAGTGTTTTGAGTTGCACAAATGAATGCATCACTCATTACCGTTGCACAAACGGTATGGACAAGTTACCTGCAAAATTAAATACTCATAGTTATGGGTTTGTTCAAACAAGAGAGACACATTGTGGAATACCACAGCAGTTTATGATCTAGCTTTCATGCATGCACTTATGGCAAATGTATGCTGAATATTCTTCATGTGCTAATTACATAATAACATGCACCTGACCCACATTTATGCTGACCTAGAAGATGTTGTTACATTCATGCATGTAATGTTGCAACTAAATCAGGCCAGAAATCTTAGATAACGGGTTATTATATATTTGATTGATTGTACATAAAAGTACAATCATATTCTGCCATGTTTGTGAAGATATGGTGTTACTGTATTGAGACATCACAGTAATTTTAAATACTCTGAGCTCTTCAAAATTCAAATCATGCCAAGGGACAAGACATTGTACACAACAATATTCAAAGATCCCATCATTTTTTAGTTGTTCATAATGTACTGGATAAGGATTAAGGCTTTTTAAAAATTCAAAATTTCTACCCAATAAAATATTTTAGAGCTTGGCAAAACAAGAAACATTTATTTTTACAATGCTATTCTACAAATAAATACAATAATGATATACTAGATATATTCTATAAATTTACATTAGATTTTTATAGTTAGGATGTTATAAACCACACCTTTATCAATAAAAAAATAATGAAATATAAATGTAAATCTATCTAGGAACCCTGGTTCTTCAAAGAAAAAAACTAAATTGTTCAGGGGTTGAATTACAATATGATATACCTTAACTTTTAGCAGTTTTTCCTTGAATTTTGTCTTAGTTGAGAACCACTATTCTATTCTAATATCAGACTCATGTTCTTATTTTGTTCAATGAGAAGAATATTGCCGTACATTTTAAATCTTCTAATATTTTAAAGTCACAATGAAATCAAAAATTATTTTATTTTTATTAAATATTGCCAAACTTTTATAAATGATTCATTTAATTTTTAACAAGTGCCGCAATGAAGAGATAATCAGTGTTATTCACTTCACCTATCATGCCTGATATCACAATAGGGAGAAAAAAACTATTTCAATTTCATGACAAATTTCAGGCTTGTCGTCCATTATGTCGCATTGAAGTTGCAACCTTCCAGCCAAGTATAAATGATTGCAAAGCAGTCTGAAGTTAGAAGAACTAGCATTGATAAAATCTAAATATAGCCATGTTAAGTTTCTCATGAGCAGTTCCCCAAAACAAACCAACTACCTGTAAGGAATAACAATCTTCCCCCAAAAATGTGTTTACAGCAAACCAGTAATTCTAACATGTCACTACTGACAGAATCAATAAGCTTCTTTGACACAAATCAGAAAATTTAGCCTTGCTGCCCTCCACAGGACACACAGGAAGTGTACAGATGGCAGGAGGAGCAGTCTGCTCAGATGATGCACAAAACACACATAAGATGATTCAAGTAATGTGCAAATGTAAAAACAAACAAAAATAAATACTAAATCCTTTCAAATTTCCATTGAAAAACAGTTTAATTGAGGTTGAATAAAGTTCTTACAAATGTGACAGAGGTCATTCAGAATTGATTTTGTATGTCATTAAAATTCATTCCTGCTCTTAACCCCTTACATAATACACTAACAAAACAATACAAAGGGGAATAACACCTTTTCAAATTTTCGGTACAAAAATATCAGACATCACATGTTCTGTTTTCAGTCTCAAAGTTGGCATGTTATGCACTATCGGGGAGGGAATCCACGATGTGGGCCACCACGGCCTCTGAATCCCCCTCTATCGCCACGGAAGTTTGGGCGGTTTCTCTCTCGACCTCGATCCCCTCGTCCCGCAGAAGGACCGCCCCGTCCTCCTCGTGCTGCTCCCCCACCTCTCTCTGCCATAGATTTAGGAGGTGGGGATTTGGGGCGGAGTCTCTCAATTTCTTCAGTACAACCAGACAAGTAAGAGTTGGGCTCACTGAAGTGGGTGGAGTAGGCTTCCACATTGAAGTTGCTATTGGTCAGGGTAGGGCCCACAGTCAGCCAACCTGAAAAACATTTATAACATTAGACTAGTCAGTAAGATTTTTTGTTTTATTTTTTTAAAGAAACCAATAATTATTCATCAAGGAAGGATACATTAAATTGATCAAAAGTGGTTTCTATTTCAAAGAAATACTGTTCTTTCCCAACTTTCTATTCATTAAAGAATCTTAAACTAAAATATTAAGCAGCACAATATTAAGCATGTTTTTAAATGCAACAATATTTACCTTTTGTATCAAATAAATGCAGTCTTGATGAGCATAAATGGACCTCTTTCAAAAACATTAAAAATCTTACCAACCTCAAACTTTTTAATAATAGTTTATGATAATATAATAATAATAATAACTGCCCTTCCTGTCACACTGTATTGTCACAATTTAACATGTACTTCAATTCTGCTTTTGCATTCCTGAAAAAAAAAACGCATACAGGATTGATATGAGGGTGAGTAAAAAATGACTTTGAGTGAATTATAGGCTAATATCTAACCTGGCCTGATGGTGCTGTCCCTGCCAAACAGGTGCAGCCGTCGACGGCCCAAGCAGAAATGTTCAATGATGTGGAAAATCTCCACTGGCTTCTCAATATTGCCCATCTCTGGCTCCTCTGTAATGATCAGGTCAATATCCACATTAGCATGAATGAAATCGCCATCTGTGCTGCGTCTAACTGTGCCTTTGATACCCATCAGACAGTGTTCCTGTGTGACATCAGGGAAGAAAAAATAAAAGCATTTCTAACTGGAAACGATTGTTAGTGCTAACAATGTTGTGGCTTGCCACCGCTTTATCCAATCAGGACAGTGTCTCTTACCTTAGTTCTCTGAAACACTGCTTTAGGGTCCAGCGTTTTGGTCTTGCCAGGGTTGTTTTTGTTGGTCTTGATCCAACAAATGTCTTCACATCGCCTGAAGCCCCATTTCCTCAGACACTGAAAGAGAAGAGAGAAATATATAATATAGTTTGTAAGACTCATAGACACTGCCTGTAATGCAGCATATTTGTTTGTTGGCAGGTCACGTAGTAATAGATGTCATTCACATCGTCATCATTTAAATCAGTAAAATTGGCTGAGAATTATTTACAAAACTCACATTAAACATTTCTTGAGATTGCAGATATATCACATTGAGTTAAGCTTAAGATTATGATAAACGTAAGTGATATGTGCAGTGCAACAAACAGAGATATGCCACGTTGTGTGTGAGATTGTGAGATCTGTACCATTCGACCGAGATCAAGGCCTTCTCCTGAGCCACACCACAGGAATACAAAAGAGCGAATAGATGAGATTTCCTCTATGTCCAGCTTCATGATCTACATCAGACATAAATACAAAAATATATATATTATATATACACACATTATATATAATTTTTTGAGAATTTGAGAGACATTTGCAATAACTTACATCGTCCCAGGTCCAAAAGCGCTCGTTGGCAATGATGCCCGACTCTCTGTAATACTCCTCTAATGGAGGCTCTATAAGAATCACATCAAACTTGCACTTCAAATCTCTCAGATCGAATGTGTCCGGATCTGCCTGCAAATACCTGACACACAAAATATATTCATATATACATGCAAATGAGATTCAAAAACCTCTTAGTGAAATGCTTCTAATTTATCTAACTGCTTTCTAAATTGACTTTTTTTTGTTGTTGATAAATTAAGCATATATAAGTGGAATTTAGGTCAATTCTACATTCTATTTCGCATTGACTGACAGCAGGCTTTCTCACATGGGTGGGGTGTTGGTGGCAGAGATGAGCTCATCTTTTAGTCGGATAAGCTCTCTTTGTTTGGGGTACTCCTCAAACCTGTCAGCCAAACCTACAACACAATGGAGCATAGGTTAATACGATCTCACAGCTGGTCATGAGATAGGGAGAAAAGGAACAAAGAAAAATAGAAAGGGATCAGAGCATTTACCTCCATCTCGGATAAAGTTCTGAGGTCTATGACCTGTGTCCACAAAGTGTTGGCAGTAATCATTGTGGGGATTTAAACTCTGAGTGCCCTGTAAAATAGAAAGTGATGATATCTTGGTCTTTATAATACATTTTTTTGCCATGAAACAGAAGTTATGATAGTCTTTTCATCCCTATTGTAATACATTGAAATGCCTTCTAGGACGAAAAAAAAAATCTAGGGTGGGACTTGATTTTGTCCTTCAGGAATGAATTGAATTGTAGTTTTTGCAAATGGGAGAGGAAGTTATTTTGATTAAAGATTATGAGGGCACGAGCATTTTTACAAAAATGATGCGCATAGATAAATACAGTGTTTTTTATTCTCTAACAATTGCAAGGACCGATTTATCAATACTTATATCAATACAAAAATCTTCACACAGTGCAACACAACAGCAGTCTATGCGGGATAAACATTAAATCCTTTATCATTGCTTTATAGTAACAAAATGCATTTAATGACTACATATTTTAAATGATGTCTCACTCAGTCTCAGACACAACCACCGGCAAAACTATGTACCTATTGGCCAATTTGCATGTTTACGTACTCTTTTCAAAACATCTAAACTTAAGTTCAAAACTGAATATAAAACAAAACAGCAATTTGCTACTTTTCTACAGTAATACCATTTAGAAATATATTCTAAATCCACTATCAAACAATATACACCCTTTTCACACTTCCAGGTTCTCAGAAGTAGAATTTGTCATAGCTGGGTAAAATTCAATGGTGAATGACAGATTACATTAATAATCTGTAAAATAAATTGGAATATAATGTTGCCTGTTAAAAGTACCTTATGTCATTGAGTGACAAAATGTGTTTGTTGGGTGACAACCTTTGCTAGTGTTATGAAGAATGGCTTGATTTAAGACATGCGTGAAGTGTTTTAGTAGCATTTTGGATGTGAAGTTAGCTGCTGTGACCAAAATGTGAGCTAACGATGGTAAAATAACCAAACAGAAAACAAACAAACTGTAATTATCCCATAAAAAATAGGATGTCTCATTCTGATTTCACGGTGACTTTAAAAATCGATCACAACATAACGTAAGATTTCCCATTGTACTAGCAAGTATTGTTATATAAATCAAATCATATATTATTGTGTTTAAATCTACCTTTAGGAAAGTGCTGGAGTCTTTGTACACCTCTTCATACGGTCCGCTCTCCTCCTGCTGCTGGGGCTCAACATCTTCCTGTAACACCAAACAGTAGATCCAGGATCAGTTACCTACAACCCTGCCCAGATCTAATCTTAACAGAATTGAAAAATTACAGCTGATTCCTAATCAGTGCTCACTCACCCTCTGCTCCTCAACATCCTCCTCTGGGTCTTCACCCTCATTCAGACACTTTCTTTTCCCACCAGGAACTGATGTGTCAAATGATGCCCTACAGTAAACAACACAGACAAAGGATGACTGAGCCCCTCATTATTGTCACTGTTCTGACTTGTGCTAGGTGTATGTTGCCCTATCAATACAGTTCAAAACAGTCAAACAAACATATTTCTCTACCTGCATGTCTCTCTGGTCTCTTCGATCTCTTTTTGTTCATCTTTACTATTGAGAACAGCACCGATGCTATCGGGACTCTCTGCCCCGAGCTGCAAAGCAAAGCATTAACATTAACAAAGCTATCTGTATTTATTCACAAGTCTAACAGCATTAGTTTGTCAACACTAGCTATCACTTCCTTTATGCAGTACAGTTACGGTAAAAAGTTGCATTTCTTCACCTGTTGTGCAAGAAGCTGCCGTCTTAGCTTCTGCCTTTCACGTATTTCTTGCAGCCGGCTGTTCATGGCAATAATATTTTGCAGGGGAAAAAATTATCATACAATTATTTGATGAAAACAAAAGTGCGGCAAAAAATTCATTGAAAACCTCAACGTGAAGAGCAGTCGCACGTATTTTACGTCATTAGACGCATACTATGACGACAGTAAACGGCTGATACTTTCCTTTGAAGTTAAAACATTGCCAATTGATTTATTAAGATTTATTACATTTTCTACTTACAATAATTTTATTTTGTTGTGAATGTTTTATTCTCAAATGTATTTTTTTGTATCCCCATTCTTACACGTATTAATGACTTGTCAAATGTAATTTGTTCTTCCATATATTCTAGCTTAGGTTAGCGTGTAACGTTAGCTAGAATAACTTTGTTTTAATTCAATTGTTTTATTGGTGTATTTATATTGTATAAAGGCTTCAATTATGTTGTTTCAGAATGGTATTTTTCATGCCATTTTTGGATGTTTGTAAGGGGAAATGTATTTATTTTGCCCTTCCCCCAAATTTTTTATTTTATTTTGTTTATTCTATTTTCTGATTTTCCGATTTATGGGTTTAAAATATATATATATATATATATTCTAGAGCAGCGACTTTATATTTTGGTTACTGACACAAGAGGGCAGACATGGACTTTGTCTCGTCCGTTGGTCAATGCTCGAACAGAAGATTTCACACCGGAGCGTCGGAGAGACCAACAACAGTGATGACCAGACCAGACACTTATAATGCCCGCACTGGCACACTCGTTTGAGTTCAGATTCTGGGAGGTTCGGCGCGCGCACCGTAGCCGTGGATCATCTCCCTGAGCATGTGTGCTGTCGTGACTATTTTGTAGTGTAATTTTTGACAATTAATTTGCCTTATACTCTTTTTGTTATTCTGCACATTGACACTCTTTAATGAAGGACACCATTATTGATTATTTTTAAAACTTCAAATCTCTGGAGACTCAGTCATCAATATGCATGAGTCATAAGCCCCGGGCTTCCCCGCGCGGTTTCTCTTTTATTGATCAGCGCCTGACTCTGAGCTGCTCCGATAACAGCCAAAAGACAAAATGAGACAACTCAAGGACCATGTCTCCATATAGACTGGAGGAGAGGAACTGTTCTTGTTATGGTTGTGGTGACAGTGACAGACAGGTTGATCGTGATGGATGTGAGATGTCGGTTTCTCGTCACCCTCTGCACGCTGCTGCTCATCGCCTGCAGTCACGGGTCTCCGTTCACCGACTGTATTCAAAGCAAAGGGAAAGCGGGCTTTTACGAGGGATCCATAGACGCAACCGAATCAGGCGTGAAATGCATGAACTGGAACGACGTGCCCGGTGTTATAGAGCGATATCCGGGAAGAGGTCTTGGAGATCACAGTTTCTGTCGGAACCCGGACGGGAGAATTCGGCCCTGGTGCTTCTTCCCAAACAGCCGAGGACGCATTGACTGGGGGTACTGCGACTGTAAGCAAGGTAAGTTATATAGGCTACACGAAATACAATTTGCAAGAGCATTATATTAACTTACGCTAGGGGAAAACTGCGCGTCAAGTGTTTCAATTTCTTAGACAAAAGAGTAACCTACCTCCACGCGCCTATTCGTTCGAGATTTCTTAACATTAGTTTATAATGTTCATTCTTAAATGTTTTGCTACACTTAGTTAAAACATCAAGAAAGAAGGTCAAGAAAACAGTGCAGCGCACGCAAGCATGCTAAGACATGTCCAAACTTCAACGCATCCACGCGTGGGAAAGGTATGTGCGCCTCAGGTAGCACCTATAATGAGAACAAAGCAGCCACTCTCATCCGGCGCACGAGGTCTTTATCATTTGGATCTTACTTTGAGACATCGATCTCAAACAGAAATTTCGCAATTTAAGTTATTTATGTTGCTGCAGAAGCTGGATAGAAATGAGTATATGCAAGAGCGCGTCTCGTGCAGGTCTTGAGCTGCCAAGAGCTTCGCCCTTGCCGACAGTCTCGAGCCGCTCGCTCTCGTTTTTGGTTATGCCGCGCGAGATCTGGAGGCAATGCGCCTTTAAGAAGTCAGAAAAGGTTTTATTTGGCAATAAAGTTTGACTTCTGTGACAACGTGAATAAATAGCATTGAGACGTTTATAATGTAGACTACTGGGTTACAGTTTGTTTACTGGTAGCAATAGCATACGTTTGTTTTTAAAAGATAAATTATTGGCTACTTAAAAGCTTAACATTCTAATGTAGTTGTAATATAGGCTCATAATAGGCCTTGAAAATTTCCTTCATTATCTTTTCATATGTAGGCTATTATTTTTGACATTTGTTTACAATCTTTCCAATATTATTATTAGTTAAAAAAAATCACTTCGCAAGTGAAAAGATTATCATTGTAGGAAATGGGAACCGGATGAGTTAAATTAAATATTTTGGTATTCTATTAGTTTACGTTTCCAGCAGATCAGCCGCCCCACATTATCCAAACATTTTGTGAATGTTTGAAGAACATATGTGCTGCTATCATTTTTGTGCAGTGCGATTTATTACTGCCTTGGATGCAACAGCTGGGCTGCACATACTGTAAACACTGGATGCATGAAAGGTACTATGACACACGCACACGCACACGCACACGCACACGCACACGCACACACACACACACACACACACACACACACACACACACACACACACACACACACCTGTTCCAGTAGCAAGTGAATATGTATTTATACTGGCTTGGCTTGGGTTATCTGTTAAATTAGTAATACAACATATATTGTATGTTATATTAAAAAACACCAGTTATTGCATTTTTTCCAATAGTTTAATGTAATTTGATAATCAGTATTCAAAACTTAAAGTGCCCCTATTACGGATTTTTGTAAATTACCTTTCATGTACTGTATAACAGTCTAAGTGAATGAAAACATCCTGCAAAGATTTAAATCTGAAAGTGCACTGTATATAAAGTTATTGTCTCTCAAAAGTAAGAGTCGACTCTGAGTCAATTAAACGGATCGTTTTTCAAATAAATCCTGAGCCATTTTGTTGCACTGCAATAAACACACACACACACTGCACAACACACACACACACACACAACCACACACACACACACACACACACACACACACACACAGCACACACACACATCATGTTGATGTTGACACACGCTGTACTCTACAACGTCTTTATTGTGTTTCATATTGTGTAGGTATCTGGTTAAGTGGCTAACTTATTACTGTCTTACTGAAATATTTCAGCAAATCAGCTGTGAGCCACTATAACCTAAAACTGAGTCTATTAATGCAGATTGTCTGTCGTTCTTACTACTTTAAGTAAAGAAAAAGGATGGAGCAAGATTTGATTAATGTTACACTCACATCAGTGCTGGGCTAACGTATGTTCCCGCATGTGCACCGCAATAAACACACACACACACACACACACACACACACACACACACACACACACACACACACACACACACACACACACACACACACACACACACACACACACAGGTTTGTTGATGGACACACACTTGCTAATGCTGACGGTGAGGAATTACAGTTGCAACATCTCATAATGTTCCTTGAACTGAGTAGAATCACTGAGAAACGTCCTGCTCAAGGTTCGGGTTGAATAACTAATTCTTCCAATGTTTCATCATCGATTCGGACTCGCGCTGGGACTGGTGTAAAATCGACTTCATCGTTACTGTCTTTACAGTGTATACAGTCGTTGAGCTTTAGGAAGCCTCCGGACAGAGCTTAAGTTTATGGTAATGGGTGTTTGTTTCCGAAATACGCCATGTACGCGGTAGACAGATCTCAACAGACTGGGCCTTCTGACCAGTCAGAGCAGAGCAGGCTCTCAGAAAAGAAAGATATAGAGAGACTGATTCATCCATCAAGTCTTTTGAGAGTTATTGAACAATGTGGTGATGTGCAATGTATATTATGGGATAATTAACCAGTTTTTTTACCTTTGATGCATGTAAATCTGTTGTTGGAGACCTCCAAAACTAAATTAGGAAACTTTAAAATAGCATAATAGGGGCACTAAGAATTAAAGAAATACTAAACATGTACATATGTCTAAAAGAGCTATTTTTAGTTCTCAACAACCAATTAATATACTAACCTGTGAATATTATGTCCAGTTGGAATGCAGAGATGTATTTTAATAATAAAGAAATGGCTTTTATCATCTGCACTCGCTGGTTTTATAATAGACCCTTTTGTACTGCTGTTCTCAATAGCGTACGTTGTTTTCATGACATACAGTTTAGCTGTGAGTAATTTTCAGTATCACATGCACAAACACACACATTTATTATAAAACTGACAAGTGAAACTCATGTGGAGGTTAAAGCATTCCTATAACGCAAGTCATGGGTTATTGTTTTTGTGCAGCGCAACTGTGGGAACATTTGTAATGCGCACATTTATCAAAATAATGGAGACTAGCGGAACCAATTGTTTGCAGAACATTCACTTTTATCACCTGCCTGAGCAGTGAAGGCCAGCAACACTCTCAAGTTTAACTCACTTTTTATGTGTATTTGCAGGCTCTTTGCGACTGCAGGGAGGCAGATCCAAGTTGGATGGTACAGTCGAAGTATATCTGAACGGAGTGTGGGGAACCATCTGCAGTAACGACTGGGATGACCGAGATGCCGCTGTGGTGTGTCGACAGCTGCGACAGGGGTAACACATATACATACTATATACATACTGTCATACCACTTGTCCTATTTTTGAAGTATATGCTGTGTGCAATATCTTGCTGCATTTATCAAAATATGCAGACATCCATTTCTAGTGTGATGAATGACTTAAAGTACTATTGCAAACTTATTGTCGTATTTATAATATTATATATATAAGGTGGATCAGATCAAAATTGCTTTGTTCTGTCGTGTAAGACTTCCTCAAGATTTGATTTTGTTCATAATTTTCAAACAATTTCCATACACTGCTGCACTGCACCGGACGTTGCGATGACTACTGAGTCTAAAGGCTAGATTCACTAACAGCTTGTGCCAGAGCAAACCCTCTTTTGGCAATAAAAAACTAGTGTCAGAATTTACTAAATATACACAGTGAAAAAATTTCCCTTTCAGTCACAAAATGTACAGGAGGAGATTATTGAAATAAATCACGCAACATGATTTACTAAGGTTTTGCGGTAGTGAATTTACTGGTATTTGCGGCATTATTTAACTCAGAAAAAAGCATCTTAACCCGTTTTGTATTTGACATGGCTGTGTTCTTTTTTATAATTTTTAGCAGATCACTGACATAACTCTCCACTCCCATCTGCAATTTTGAAGGATCGCAGTCATGCTCTTTTTTTGCTGTGTAGTAAATCTGGTCCAAAATGCTAAAGCAATTGTGCTCGACTTGATACTTGACTTATATAACTGTACTGTCAAGAGTTTGTTTAACCAAGCCAAAATTTTTTATTTTATCATTATTTACTCACTCTTATATCATTCCAAATGGCTTAACTTTCTGTCTATTTCACAAGCTTCAAAAAGAGCTATTGTATCATAAAAATCTGAATAAAAATGCAAAATAATCATTCCTGACTTTGAGGTACTAACTTGACTTTTTAACAGACTTTTTCCGGGATTTTCGGGAGGAGATTGGAGCGTTATCTTTAATTTCTACATTTTCATAACTGTTTATTTCACACCAACATAATGAGTTGTTCTGCAGTACACTGCATCTATGGTAAGAACAGGTTAAGATTGTTATTTTATTTTCCCCGAAACCTAAACACAAATAAGACGGTCTATGTACTTCTGAAATATTCAGCAGATATTATGTTTGTCCATGGTGGACGGTAAGGGATGTGTTTGTAGTTAGTTTTTGAAGCCACATTGTCAATGCCGCCACAACTAGGCCTGTCAAAGAGATAGATACTGTTTTCTGACGACCATATGCTGGCTGTTCGTTTATTACCTAACCACAAAACACCTTTGTAAGGTTGTGCATGGAATCCTTTGGTATTTGACCCCAGTGGGTCAAAGTTCAAAGGTCAATCTTTCACCTTTAAACAGGGCATATGCTTAGTGAGTTGTCAAGCAGTAAATATATGCGTGCGGGTGTTTGAAAAGATTGCTGATTTCCCCAGAGAGTTCTAATCTCTATCACGAACACACCCATGTGGTTTGTGTCTATCACGGTCACACACGTCTGTCTGAGAGCATTTGTCTGAGGTCATTACTGAGCGTGCTAAGGGAGAGGTGACCGCAGGGTCTCGTAGATCACATGACACAACAATGACAGTTATAAGTCTGACAAAAAGTATTATTTTACCATTAAAACATAAACGGATACATACACATGTCATCATTTGACCTCGGGAGCTTAGAGTCCATTTGTCATTTGTGAATAATTCATTGGATGTCTCAACTTTGATTGATGAACAGACTTGAATTATTTAAAAGCTAGAGAGACAGATAGACTTCACAGACTTTGATTTATGTTTTCTATCTGTCTGTCTACCGGAGGGGTTCTCAAGCTTTGTATAGCAGAAGCTCATAGGCAGCAAATTACATTCTTAACAATAAAATCACATTTAAAAATTCTGCCAATTTAATTGTCATTGACTCATTGCATCACACATTTTTTTTCCGTCTTCAGCTCCAGTATTAAGAATCTGTATTAAAGTTCAGCTTTGAGAAATTTGTCTTGAGATCTCTGTGCTTCATTCTTTTGCTAGTACTTCCCTTGTTTGTATATTGCCAATGTATATATAATAGTATTTAAATACATAAAACACTAATATTGTAATGTTATACATTATCAGTCAAAGGTTTAGATTTAGAGAAAAAAAGAGACATTTATAATGCTACAAAAGATGTATATTTTAAATAAATGCTAATCTTTGTAACTTTGTAAATTTTAACCAGCACAACTTTCCAACATTGACAATAATAAGAAATGTTTCTTGAGCACCAAATCAGCATATTAGAATGATTTCTGAAGGATCATGTGACACTGAAAACTGGAGTAATGATGCTGAAAATTCAGATTTGCCATTACAGGAATAAAATGTAATAATATTTCTTCACAGCATTACTGTTTTTTACTATATTTTGATCAAATAAATACAGCCTTGCTGAGCATAAGAGACTTTAAAACATAAAAAAATCGTCCTGACCCCAAACTTTTGAGTGGTAGCATATATTTCTTTATTGAGCAGTGTTAATTAATTATTCAGTGTAAACCAATTATTTATTAATGTACTGGGTAACATGTAGCATTTTTGGCACCTTTTCTTTTTCCTCATAATCTTTGATCTCATTTATGAATGAATGACTAAACAAATATAATATAGGGAAACAATCACCGGCTTAATGGTTGACATTAATAAAAAGTGCATATGTTTAAGAAGTTGCGATGTTGAGAGTTATGGGATTCATGGGATTAAACCTTTTAAATGTATTCTGTAATTTAGTTTGACACATTTATTAAAAACAAAATATTGTTTCTTGTGTGTATTTTCTTGTAAAAACACATCCCAACAGTTACACAAGAATAATTTGCAATACTGAACAGAATGATGCTGAATTATCTGTGGCTATAAAATAATAAAAAATAAGTCTTCCAACTTAATCTGCATCGTTTGCAACTCCAGTGTTCAGAACATGCGGTCTACTGTTTATCATTAACAAACTTTGACAAAGGTACATGAATAGTTGAAATATCAGTGGATAACTGAGAGAAGACTCAAGTGAGACAAATGAGACAAAAATAAATAAATCTCACTTTGTCCAGTTACAGGGCACGTGCACGTGTGAGTCCACTGTCACGTCTGGTGGTGTCTGTAGTTCACTGGCATACTGTGGGCTGTGAGGGACAGGAAGAGGACTTACTACAGTGCAATCGCACCGTGTGGAACGGGGGAGAGTGTGTTAACCGCCAGGCGGCTGCCGTCTATTGCACACCAGTGGAAGGTATCCACACACTCACAGATAAATAAACACAGATGCAATTACAAATATACTTTAAAATAAAGTGAAAATATCTTGAAGCATTTGTGTGTATGTTTAGCTTCAGTGTTTGTCCCGGTGCGTCTCTCTGGTGGTCCATCAGCGTATGAGGGCAGAGTAGAGGTGCATCATGCAGGACAGTGGGGCACAGTGTGTGATGATCAGTGGGACGATAATGACGCTGAGGTGGTCTGCAGACAGCTGGGGTTAGGGTAAGACAAATACACACACATATATGTTGGTATATTTGGTTTTTATTTTGGTTTTAAAATCCAAACTTTTGTGTTTCAAAGTACTGAAATCAGATCCATTTAGATAGTGAAGGACAGTTCATCACCAGCCTTCACCAAACTCAACTGAACCAGCTAGTTAAAGGTTTAGTTCACCCAAAAAATAAAATTCTGTCATTAATTACTCATGACCTTCCAAACCCATAAGATCTTTGTTCATCTTCGGAACACATATTAAGATATTTTTTAAGAAATCCCTGAAATCAGTCGCTCCATTGGGAGCAACACAATGTACACATTCAAGGTAATCATTAAAGTAATCCATATGACTCCAGCGATTAAACCTCAATTTTATGAAGCATCACAATTGACCGTTCGCATAGACCCGCCCCCTTTAGTTACTGTTGCTATGTCCGACAAGCCATGGCGCTCTCACACCACACACACGTTCTCAGATAGAGAAAATACATCATGGAGCAAAGAGAACACAGACAACATGCCAACAGACAGGACAGAGCAAGTTACTTTTGATATGAAACAAAGTCTCAACTTTAAAAATGTGTAATTTTTTAAAGAAATTTAAGCAATAAATACCATTTTGTGGCTCTTTAATGTGTTGTGATCGCTGTAACGCCTCAGTTAAAGCTGCTCGTGAACCGATCATCTCTTCCTTCTA
This sequence comes from Gobiocypris rarus, assembly GCA_023029165.1. Taxonomy (NCBI): domain Eukaryota; kingdom Metazoa; phylum Chordata; class Actinopteri; order Cypriniformes; family Gobionidae; genus Gobiocypris; species Gobiocypris rarus. The sequence goes on from CM040914.1 coordinate 19,569,833, forward strand.
GTTCATTGATAAGCATCAAATAAACATGAATGAACACTAAAAGAAATGTTGTTTCAACCGAGGAAAGACGTCAGTACACATCGTTTTTCAAGTTCAAGTCCACCAACGTTAATCTACGAACTCTCCTGACTGCTTTGTCAGACAAAACGGCAAATTTGGCGATTTGATTGGTCAGTGCGCCCGTCAATGAAACTTGCTGCGAAGGGTGAATTGCTTTGTTTGCGCAAAAAAACACAATTTACCTTTATATTTACAAAATAATATTATCCAATGCGTGCTCATGGAACAACTTTCCGCCTTGAGTTAAAGGGTTACTTCACCGATTAGCATTAAGCTTTGTATCAGTATAAACCCGGGAGTATATTCAAATTATCGTACTTTACCCCCTCATATCACCCTGAGACGAGAGAACTATGTATTTTATTTCTGGAAAAAATCCTCCGTCACATTGTCATTTTGTGTCATCGGAGGAGATTTTGGCCAGAGGCTAAAGACTACAGCCAGCAGGAGGCGCTATTTCCGCATGTTTTCAACATTGCACTCACAGCACTCGGCTCGGGGAGCTGCGGAAATTCATGTAAACGGAGCGGTGGAGAGCCAAGTGTTTCAACTTTTCAAAGGAATTCCTATGAAAGTTAAGCTTCTAAAGACATGAACTGAAAATGCGCCAGACTGAACACGCGCTGTGAATGTATGCGATTACCTCAGCTCATGTGATGAATGTAATCTGACTCCTGCTGCGTTTGTGCCGTGACACTCAATCGGCTCACTCATATTAAATTGAACAGACACGTTCAGGTTTTAATTGTAGGGTCTGTTCTCTAACTGAACTGATTTTATGAAAATGAACGCGGTGGGCAAGTGATCCAGTAATCCAGTAGCTGTGCCTAGAGTGGCCTCGTAGGGCAGCGAAGCAATTGCATTCTGGGAGTTGTTGTCTTTCATCCCCATGAGACAAAAAATAAATTTTTTGTCTTTTCTCAGTCAAGAAATCGTTTTTAAATTTCTACTACACAAATGACCCAGTTTTAATACAAATTCATCTTCCCAGCGCTGAAGTACCCCTTTAATACAACACGCATGTATCGTTGCGCTCTGCCTACAGGATTGCGGGTCAATATTTTCGTAAATAAAGTAGTAAGTCGTTTTTTTGTGTGCAAACAAAGCACTCGCATCACCTCATAAATTTTAGGTTAAATCACTGACTGGAGTCACTTGGATTACTTTGATGATGTCTTTCCTGTCGTTCTGGACCTTGAATGTATAAATTGCATTGCTCCCAATGGAGGGACTGAAAGCAACTCTCGGATTTCATCAAAAATATATCTTTATTTGTGTTCCGGAGATGATCGAATGTCTTACGGGTGTGGAACGACATGAGGGTAAGTAATTGATGACAGAATTTTGGGTGAGCTAACCCTTTAAAGGGATAATTACTGAGAGATGTGTTAAATCTGAACTCTGTAGGCAGGTAGGGCTGCATCCGAAAGCTTAAAAATGCTGTCTTTGGAGGATGCCATTCCAAGGTAGGAAGGCATCAAGGCACATCTGAATCCATTAGTTAGCTTTACTTCCTGTCTCCTGAGATAGCTTAATCTGATACATTTTGGAAGGCAGCATAAATGTATCCTTTGCTGCCTTTGATATCTCACAATCCTGAGCTAAAAAATAAAGATGCCATCTGAAAGTTGAGGTTGGTGGTCAGTTTCTGTGTAAATGTATGTTTTTGAGCAACGTTTTCCACTTATCTGGTATATCTACATTGGTTGCCGTAGTAGACAGATAAGAGAAAAGAAAATAATCATATCATTCCGCTGTGGTACTGAAATCATTTGACACATCAGACATCACAACATTCATGCATATGCTTACTTGCCATTCAGTACATAGTGAATACCACTTGTGAGAATGAATGAATGAATGGATTCAGACACGGCTGTAGACACTACTGCACTTTGTATATAACATTACACTCATGTTTCCTCCCCTATTATGAAAAAAACTTGAAATCTGATCTGACTGGAATGCATTAAATCACATTTCACACCACATATGGATTGTGTGAATGGGATTGTTTTTCTTAGTTTTTTTTAAAAATAATTACTTGAAATGCACATGAATTCATTGTTACAATATTCTAAACAAATACTTATATTTGTATTTATTTTACATTAATATAAATTTTTCATTAATTCATTAAATCATTAAATCATTTTCTAAATGAATTTATTATTATTAATTAATTAATTGACAGCCCTACAAAAAAAACGTGTCTTATATGCCAAAGAAATCTGCCTGTCTGAACATAGCCAAAGAGGCTTGACCTGTTTTTTTGGGAACAAACTGTCTATTTAGAGGAATACCAGGGCTGAGATGTGTGAAAATAGAAGGAAGACAGAGGGGAGGTAGGAGTGATAGATTGAGAGAGATTGAGAGAGAGAGATTGAGAGAGAGAGAGAGGAGTAGAGTGTCTTCTCTGCATAAATATGTGAAATATTTTCTTGGGAGGTTCCTGACACACAAAGCCAAAGTGTTCTCAGTAAGAAAGTGAGTGTGTTAGAAACAGACAGAAAATGGAGATAATAAGAGGATGAGAGCCAAAGGAAGACAGCTCGAGAAGGCAAAGAGGCGTAAAGGGTGATTTAGTGGGAGGAAGGAATTAGAGAGGAACGGAAAGAGGGAATGGAAAGATCAAGATGTGAATCAGGTTGATTGTTTCAAGCTCTTCAACTATAATGTAAAGACGGACGTAACAAATTCTGCCCAAAAGTGAGCTCTGCAGGTGTGTGTGAGTTTGTATAATAATCACTCATGTGAAGGGCTCTTTATTGAGCTGAAAAAAACTCTTGTAGAATAAAACACATGGGTTCATGAACATGTCTGAGAGCGCCGTTACACTTCATTTGCCTCTCAACTTTCACTGATTATTGACTGCTGAACTGTGTGCTTGATTGCCTATTAATCACAGAAAGAATTTAAAATATATATAATCTAATAGCACACTCTTAATGTGGTCCACTAGACTTCTTGAAACAATTTAATTTTGGATGTGAGTGTTGCATAGGGTGACCATATTTTGATAACCAAAAACCAGCACACTCGGCCCGGCAATGAGATACTCAAATGAAGTTTACTTAAAGATTCCTTATTAATTTCAATACATTTAAAGTATGCCCCCTTTGTATGGATAGACATTTTTTATATTAGGGTCAGGATAGGACAGGACTTGAAAACAGGACATGTCCTGGGAAAACAGGAGGTTTGGTCACACTAGTGTTGCATCAACAGTCTGTTTTTACAGAAACATCGCCTTGTTGAAGCTCTGCTATATTCACAGGATGGAAGAGGGGTAACAGACTAAATGGCTGCATCTGACATTTCTCTCCCATTACCTGTTATGTATCACTGTGGCCCGTTTTGCCAGCAAATCAATGTGAAGGTCGCCAAATTAAAAAAGAGTCCATGATAACAAAAACAATTGCAGTAGACTGAATCATGGAGTGAATAAATCCTAGAGGGCTGTAATATATATTCCTGCTCAATTTTAGTGAGAAAAAAATCACATTCATTAAACAAAAGACAGTTCTGCCTCCACTTTCTTAAATTAAAATATACTTTAATGTAATTTCTGTTGAAACTGGCATGTCATTTTTTAAATATCTCATTTGTAATTACACATTTGTAACAATGAAGTTCATGAAGAAGCAATTTAGTACATTTGAAATATTACTTAAAAGATAACATCACAGTAAAACAACAACAACTATCAATTACATCAACACTTCAAAATAAGTGTACTTCTTTAAAGCACAACAAAAGATTATTAAAACTCAATTTGACATTATTACAAAGTACACTTTTTAAAAGTGTACTTAAGGGTGTTGAGATTACATTTAAGTGTTTCTATATTTCATTAATGCTATATTATCTGCAAGTAGAGTTTAAAAAAAAATATTTTAAAGGGTTAGTTCACCCAAAAATTAAAATTCTGTCATTAATGACTAACCCTAATGTCGTTCCAAACCCGTAAGAAGTTTAAGATATTTTAGATTTAATCCAAGAGCTTTCTGTCCCTCCATTGAAAGTGTATGCACACTCTACAGTCAGTGTCCAGAAAGGTAAGAAGAAAGTTATGAAAAACATCATCAGTGTAGTCCATGTGACATCAGTGGGTTAGTTAGACTCTTTTGAAGCATCGACAATTCATTTTGGTCGAAAAATAACAAAAACTACGACTTTATTCAGCATTGTCTTCTCTTCCGTGTTTGTTTGAATCCGCGTTCACGAGTCCAGATTGACGCTGCCAATGTGTTATCTGGTGCGCCAGAACTTCGATTGTAGTCTGAGGGAGACGCACGCTGTAAACAAGCTATTCTACATTGTTTGTATTGCTCTATTTTTTTAAATGGTGTCGCGGATGTCCTAATCGCCAAAAAAGAACACGACGACGTAACCGTAAATTGCCAACGCGACAGATGAAAGGATTACCTTTTACTCTTTCCTGGAAGCGTCAGCAGCATCTTACGCCAGCAGTGTCACTGTGGATTCGTGAACGCGGATTCAAACAAACACGGAAGAGAAGACAATGCTGGATAAAGTCATAGTTTTTGTTATTTTTGGACCAAAATGTATTGTCGATGCTTCAAAAGAGTCTAACTAACCCACTGATGTCACATGGACTACTCTGATGATGTTTTTATTACCTTTCTGGACACGGACTGTAGAGTGTGCATACACTTTCTATGGAGGGACAGAAAGCTCTCTGACTAAATCTAAAATATCTTAAACTGTGTTTTGGAGATGAACGGAGGTCTTACGGGTTTGGAACGACATTAGGGTGAGTCATTAATGACAGAATTTTCATTTTTGGGTGAACTAACCCTTTAAGTACACTGCAAGTGCATAGTCAATACAATTAAATGCACTTATTTTTCACAAGGGCTGTTATGGCTGGTCAGTTCTTCAGTGTAAGATGAATCTCATTTCAAGAAGCTCATCTGAATCATAATATAATACAAGCCACACGCACAAACCACTTCCTCTGATTTTATAATGACTATGTATATTAAAGACTGCAAATCAGCTGGAAAATTTCATCTTAATCTACACAGTGATTGTTTCACTTTCTTTGAGTCGTTATGAATTTCAGTAATATGAGTTTTCCTCTGAAGTTTTGTGTTTTTTGTATTATTTTCTGATGTATGTGTACAGTGGCATCGCTAAGGCTTGGGTGGGAGCATATTTCGGTGCAGGCTCAGGGCGTGTATTGTTGGACGAGGTGAGCTGCACAGGAAATGAGCTTTCCATAGAACAGTGTCCAAAAAACGCCTGGGGGGAGCACAACTGTGACCACACAGAGGATGCTGGAGTTTCTTGTATCCCACTTACAGGTATACACATACACATACACAAGTATGGACAAAACTTATGTGAGAAACAGACTACAGTTCTATTAAATTACATGATATATGTGTAGGTTTGGCAACTGAGAACCATTTGTTAAACAATACCAGAATCAGATGACATTCAGACAGTGTTTCCTGCTGCACCGCAACCCTTGTGAAAAAGAAGTACACTTTAGCATACTTTTTCAAATAGTGCTCATTATGAAAAAAATACAGTAAACAACCTTAATTGTGAATGTAATGTTTTTGAACACTTAATTGCATGGTTATTGCAAGAAATTGAACAATTATGTGTAAATGTATATTAAAGGTGCATTATGTAACATTTTTTCAGTAAAATATCCAAAAGCCACTAGGCCAGTGTTATATATTTTGTTCAATTGAGTACTTACAATATCCCAAATGTTTCCAACTATTTGTAAATCATGAGAAAAATGCTATTTTAAAGCTACGCTGTGTAATATTTTTAGTTTATTCTTAGCTAAAAACACTTAGTTCTTTCAAAAATATATGTGCTCATTAATGTATATTTATTTCTTTCAAGTAATAAAGTATTCTCGTAAGTGTATAATATGCCATTGAAAATACATACGGGTGAGGGGTTCGAATGCGCGTCGCCATGTTGAAAGTACATTAGCCAAAGAGGACATACCCGTAAATTCAAGCTTCATTTTCGCTTTAACACTCGATGGCACCATGTCGAATGTGAAGAGGGGGATTGCTTGAGACTGATATAGCCTACAATGTAAACTTTGCCTTACGTTAGTGATGTCGTACAATATACCCAATAACGATAGCACCGATAAAATAGCTTGCATTCATCTGGGAACCTGATCGCTGATGTTAGCAATGAAATGGTAAAAAATAATGAAAAGGTAAAACTATTATTCATTTTACATAGATGCCATAACCTACATGTTAACTGACAAATGAAATAACTGCAAATTATAATAGTTTTCTAAAGTAACCTCATTACTTGATCGAACTGGAAGCCATATTAATCTTGGACTAAATCAGCCACCGTAGGAGTTATATTTACTGGATGGTCATATACCTTTTCACCACTAGATGGTGGAAAATATCACACAGTGTAGCTTTAACCAATGAACCTGGACGTGTGAGGGAGTCGCCTGTCAATTGCGTCATCTGTGTTACCCTGGGTTTCAGGTTTTATTTTTACTCTTACTGCAGTGTGCAACAAGTTTCATAGCAACCGCAGAGCAAACGTACAGAGTAACGTCATAACATCATTTTCAACGCACTCAGATTAGATGATAAACAGAGCTGCGTTACCTCATACTCATGACCGGAAAAGTGGAAATGGCGCTGGCGACTGTTGCATAATAAAATTCTTGCTGCTCGCGAAGTGTGCGTTGCGTTCATCTTATTAACAATCGCTCCCGCGGCCTTGCTCAGCTCCCACAACACTCGGCCCTGCTCTGCTTCATACTACAGTAACGCATCCATGAACATGATTTCTGCCCGAGTCCTATTCCGATTCTTTTCCACCGGCTGTGAGGTGAAGACCACATGTCCCAAGATTCTGTGCTCAAACTTGGCGTCATCAAACTACGCCTTTGTTTTGAATAGTAGACCTCTAGCGGATGGAAAAGTTACATAGTGCACCTTTAAATGCAATTAGCTGAACTTTAGAGTGATTTTTTACACTTTTGTAGGACTTTGTAGGGATAGTTCAAACAAAAATCATTTACTCACCCTCAAGTTTTTCCAAACATATATGAGTTTTTTTCTTCTGTTGAACACAACAATATATTTTTGAAGAATGTCAGTAACCAAACAGTTGATGAGCCCCACTGACTTCCATAGTATTTTTTTTTTCTCTGATATTATTCAAATCAATGGGGCCCATCAACTGTTTGGTTATCCATATTCTTAAAAATATCTAGTTTTGTGAGAAAGCTATTCTTATAAGTTGATTCTTTTCAGTGAATCAAACCATATTGCGATATGTACTTTAACTGATTCTGAAATGAATGACTCTCATGAACAAGTTCTTCAAACGTATATACTTTACAACTTAATGCTGAACTTAAGGCATGTGTGACATTTAACATTTTTTTTTTGCCGGAATTGTTGTAAATTTACGTTTACCCTAGGTTGATGTAAATACCAGGTGTAAACGGAGTCCCTCTCTCTCTTTTTGAGATGGCGCAGTGCGTCTGGTTGGGGGTGTGAAGGGTTATGAAGGGAGACTTGAGGTTCATTACAGAGGTCAGTGGGGGACCGTGTGTGATGATGGCTGGACACAGACCAACACGCAGGTCGTCTGCAGGCAGCTGGGCTTCAGGTAGCACACACTCATGCAACATTAAGCAATTTGATTGCTGGTGTTTTTATTATTGACTGATTTGTTAATGCTGTTGTGTTGATGCAGGTCAGGGGAGAGTGCGACACCAGGGCGGTTCGGGATGGCGGCAGGTCCTATTCTCCTGGATGATGTCAGGTGCACAGGAAAAGAGCCCAGCGTCACACACTGCACCCGGAGGGGCTGGCTCAAACACGACTGCACTCACAACCAAGACGTAGCCATTGTGTGCAACTCCCAACGCTCCAGACATGGAGTGCCCATCAGTAAGAGCTCTGACACTCACATACACACACACTTTAACACCACCTTATACATTCTCGCTCCTCAGAGACGTAGGAACAGTTCAAACACTGAGGGAGATATAAATCTCATCAGCCATAAATCTGACATGACCTATAAAAAAGCTGATACAGTTTGAAAGTTTAAAACCTAAACTTGCATAAATATTAGTCATTCAAGTATTATAGTCATTCAAATTTTGTTGCAACAACTCTGTTTCTTGCTTAATTTCAGTGACTATAATAATAATAAGATTTCTTTCTTTAGCAACAAATCAGCATATTAGAAAGATTTCTGAATGATCATGTGACTCTGAAGACTGAAGTAATGACTGCAAAACATTCAGCTTTGATCACAGGAATAATTATATTTTAAAGTATTTTAAAATTGTTATTCTAAATTGTAGTTATTCTTAATTTTTTACTGTATGTTAAATCAAATAAATGCAGCCTTGGTGAGCAGAGGAGACTTCTTTCAAAAACATTCGTAATTATTCCAAACTTCTGACTGGGAGTGTAGATTAATGTTATATAAACTATACTTCAATGGGTATCATCAGTCATTTTTAATAACATTTTTTCATTATAATAACAATATTTATTAGCTTTCCATTAATAAAAATATTCAGAAACTGTATTAATATTATTCATATCTTTAATACCTATTCCCCCGGTTTCACAGACAAGGCTTCAGCCAAGTCCCCGACTAAAATGCATGTTTAAACTGTTTTAACTTGGTATGTGCTATGTTCAGGGAAAAAAGGACTACTGTCAAGAAAATAAGAACAAATAGTTAAACTACAACCAACAGCACAAATATTTACAATAGAGCAAATATACAAATTAAATAAACTGTGTTTTTCAGGTGTTTATCTAACAGTAGTTTTCAGGTACAGAAACTTAATAAAATCAAATGTATTTGTGATGAACTGCGGTGCAAGTGCGTACCGAACAATGGGTGTAGAACGGTATGGTTCTATTGTGTATAGAGAATCCCTAATATATATGATAAGTCATTTTAACTGCTGTATATTTTATGCAAATTTTGTTTTGTAGAATGGCCCTTAAAACACTTTTATGTGCACTCCATCACTCCATATGGTTCACATATGTGAGGTAATATACATTTGTATTAGCACTTCAGAGTTATGATAACTATTACGGGGTTGCTGTGGTGATGCCTCCGCAAATGTAACCCATGTGTATGCACTCACACATAAAGCCTGAATTCCTCTTGTGGAAGTCGATCTCTCTATGAGCAGAATGTTATAGTACACACACTACTGAATATATATATATATATATATGTATGCAAAATCCACACAGAGAGTTATGTCTGTGTGGTATGTCTCTGATATGTCATTAGGACTCTTTGATTCAGCATTATGTATTAACCAGCTCAAGACAGACTGAAAGAGTTCTGCTAATGGTCAGAAGACATGAAACCAGACATTTAACAAGTACAGCTGCCACTAGACTTATCATGTCTGGCTCCTGCTGAGCTTCATAAAGAGCTGATGATTTTACCGGATCCAGACAGACGCACAATTACACACCTACATATGGAAAACACTCCTATACATTTAGATTACAGAATTCACTTTATTTTCATGATTATAACTCTAGGTTATAAAATAACTGAAGTTAATTTAATATAAATATTAATGAATAAATGAATAAAAAAATAAATAAAGTAAATGAAAACACTGATATTTAGATATTTATATATAATTTATACAATAATACTATAATAATTTGTATTTTAATTAATTGAAAATAAAATTCAAGAAATTTTAATCAGAAAGACAAATTTTTAGGATCATAATCTCTTCATCTAGTTAATTTGATGTTTGATTATTATTATTAATACAAAATAATAGACTGTGACAAATCTATATAGGAATGCATTTTTACTACAAGACCACATTTTCCTGCCTTAATCTGCATTCAAGACATAGGCTAACTGAATTATTTTGCAGAGAGTTCACCCCTGTCACTGTGAATAAAATATCCAGAAGTAACAGTACTTTCACATTATTTTGCAGCTTTTCTCTGTCTCAGTTTGATTCCCCCTTTTCCTCTCTATCCCATAGCCCTTTTGTAAAATGCAGCAGACTGCAGAATGTGTGTGTAATAGATCTTTATGGGCAGCAGGCCAGTCAGAGTGTGAATAACAGAATGAGTGACAACACTGGAACTAGGAAACTGTGAGGTGTGTGTCACTTACACACTCGCACACACACACACACTAGATACTATTGTTTGTGTGTAAATGCCCTGCTGGCCTTTTTCCTGTACTCTTTGGCTGATTTAACTTTATTGACTTTGGACAGAGCAGCTGATGCTTTCAAGGGACTCACTATAGATCTCCCTGTTTAATTCATCTTACTCACATAGGGATCCACTTGAGTGTGTTTTTGTGTGTGTGTATAAACTAAAGAATAAAGACGTCACCGGCCTTTAGTATTCTTGTCAAACATTCATTATATTATTCTGATTCAACATTCTTATATATAACATTCATATAATATATATATTACTAAATAGTGCTTACCAAATTTATTAGACCACTACACAATGTAAGGTTTGTGCCACAGCTGCTCTAAACTAACAGCACTGGTGATCACCAAAATATTTTTTTCTGTTTCTGTAATGGTTAATCCACCAGTATAAGCTCTTTAGTCACAGTTGGCCATGTCAAAGTCCGGACTTGAATCCTATTGAACAAATTTGGGATTTAGTGGATTCAAAGATAGATCGCACAAAAGTTTCAACAAAAGCAAGTGTATGGAACAACCATAAACTGATTGGAAGTCAATAGCAACAGAGACAAGTGTAAAAGTACTGTGGAAAAGTTTTTGACAGATTCCTAAAATATCTGTGTAAAAGTTTATTTATGAATGTATTTCCTATTGAGGATATACCTGGATGTCCCCAAATACTGTAGATATTTTTAGCTTCTGGTATTTTCTTTTATTACTTTTTTTGTATTACTGCCCAAAGCATTGCCTATTGATTTGCTTCTTAAATGTATCACACGTACGCACGCACACATGCACACACAAACACACACATACAGTATATACTGGTCTTCCTCTGTCAAGTTGATGGCTCTATGAAAATGTGGTGAGTGAGACTATGGGAAAACTCTCAGAGCTTGACTAATGTCTTCTCCTCACTGAATGAACTTAAATTTAGTTCCCATTTGCCTCTGAGCCACATGGAATCCATAAGGGTCCACATGGAATCTGTGCCCACAATACAGAATTTCCTCAGATTTCCATAGAAAATCGGAAACACCCATACTTCACAAAGTCATTCATCTCCTCAACAGTAATACTCTCAGCACCGTTTTAACACATTTGATCATGCTTAAATGCATTCTGCAGAAAGCAACAGATTTACCTCCCAGATCAGCACAGTGATGTCAGTTTTGCTGCTATTGTGATTCCATTGACTTAACATGAATTATTACTCTACATCTATGTCTCTGTCTCTATCTCTCTTGCTCACACACGAGAAAACCTTATATATGGATGAAAGATGACCAGTATATATACAAACACTCAAGTTCTCACTCTCGACATGCACTCAGCAGAAAGACTGTATTTGGACAATGAGTCCAAATAAATAAAAGCCCTCTGAGTGTGCCTATGTTAGGTATTTGGAGTGTTTTTCATAACATCTTATAGACAGAGCTGATGAAAAGTAGAGACCATCTGAAAAAACAATTTCAGCAGGAATCATTATTGTATGTGAGTGTATGTGTGTGCGTGCCACTGGTACTGAAGGCTTTATGAAGTACATTTGATTTAATAAGAAAAGTATTTGAAAAGGCTTCTGACAAATGAGACATGACTGTGAGAAATGAACTTCTAGTTTTAGGAATGATTAGTAGTGCAGATGTTCATGAAGCTGTATGTTCCCAAATGTATAGAACGTACAGCGAAAAGCCATAAGAACTTGCTCAAGTTATTGTAAAGTATTAGAAAAATAATCAAACTAAATCTAAAATAATCCAAGCCTGTAGGCTTTGTATGGTTGTCATGCAATAAAGCAACTTGGCACATTAATATGGAATTCACTCATTGAGCAGTCATGATTATACATAATCAGAATTTTAAGTCAGAACTATCAGCTTTACAAACAAATTTTGATGTTAGATTTATATAAATTTTGGCTGCAAATGTTTATGAATGTATGGTTAGTAAGTCATGTTTTCTTTTCTTGCATGGAGAGTGCCGCTGATATTGCTGACGGGCCAGTAGCTGGTGATTGATTGCGTTTATGTGTGTGTCTGTGCGTCTGTGTAATGTGTAAGTGGAGGCAGATGTTTCATGAGTGGAAACCTAACACTGTCCCTCTAGCACCAGGTGTTTTTTTATGTTTTTTATGTCACCGTGTTACACACGCACACATACAAACTCATATATGTGGACGTAAGATGTCTTTCCATAGCCTCCCTCATTTCCTCTATTCTTCCTCTCGTCTTTTGTGTTCCACTAAAGAAAGAAAGCCATGTCTGAGAGTCGAAGAAATGTCTGGGTTTTTTGTCAATAACCAAAACTGTTTGGTTACCAATATTATTAAAAATGTATTCCCATGTGAATGCATAAATATTTGCAATGAAATTAGCTTAAGTGACACTAAATTATACAGAACCTATGAAGTACAGTACATTTATTTTAGCAGTGAACTGCTAGTTTGAAATCTACAGTCTATCAGATCCGTCCAGACGATAAACCACTACACTACCATCTGCTGATCAATGCGAAATTAAGCGTGTGTGCATTCTTATATTTTGTTTTACCTATCTGTCAGGTCTACCTGTGAGACTGGTGGGCGGAGAGAATGAGAGAGAGGGGCGTGTCGAGATCCTGGTGGGTGGCCAGTGGGGGACGGTTTGTGATGACGGATGGACGGATCGGGATGCAGAGGTGGTGTGCAGACAGCTGGGTTACAGGTGAACTCAACATGTCAGGGTCATCTGACCAGCCTTGTATGTTCAGTCATTACATGTCATTCAGAGATAACCTGGTAAAATAAAGGTATAATAATTTAATGATGACATAGACAATGTAATGTGTAAGTAAATCTAAATGTCATCAATGTGGAATTGTATGTACCCACATGCAAATACACACACTAAAGCAGTAAACTCAAACTAGATTAGTCAGGTTTGTTGACGAACTTTGAAGGTGGATTGACAAAACCAAAGAAATGAAAAAAAAATATTAGACTTGTTTTTCATGATTGCTGTCTTGTGTTTTAGTGTCTCTTATTTTAAAGTAAGTTCTGGTTCTTATTGTTTCTGTGTTCACTTTCTGTGTTTAGTTGCTGTTTGCTTTGTGCTTTATTAGTTTTCATAGTTACTCATATCTTTTACCATGGCTACTCATCGCCCACACCGAATAGTTGTAAACAAAAACAGTCCAAACTCAGGAGAATAGATTGAACCGGTCAACACCACTCCTGAAGGGCGCGATGGAGCTGTATGGACAACCGTCAGAGGGGGAGCCGGGGTACCAGGGGGCTGAAGTAACCTGGTGGAGCCGTAAGTCCTATGGTCCCAGGTGGAGCAGAGGGAGGGAAGAGCCAAGGCGGAGGAGTTTGGATGATGGGCCGAGGTGGAGTGATCAGTGGCTGGAGGATGAGCCAGGGGACACCTTCATCCAGGAGGACTTGGAGCCATGCCACAGAGGGGAGGTGGAAGAGGAGGAGCTGAATGCCTGATAAGAAACAGTGGAGACTGCACTGAGGAACTGGATGAATTTTGGAGAGGAGGTGGGGGAGGGAGACTGGGAAGATTCATAGGAGATTTGGAGCTGGGCGGGACCAGTGTAGATGCAGGAGAACTGGAACTGGACGGGACCAGTGTGGACAGGAGAGACATGGTAACATCCTCCTCAAACAAGTGGGCTTGTGCATCATGGCAGGCTTCAGTAGACTGTCTGTTGTGGGCTCATGCATACGCTCCATCCACAGATCTCAGCGCTTCCAAGTCTGGTGGTCTTAAGGCCGGTGCTTTCATTACTTCTAAGTCAAATGATCCCAAGTCCAAAGGTCTGTAACTATCTGTCTGTCTGGTAACATCAAAGAAAACCATCTTTGAACCTTTTGTCTGCTCTGGCAGTGCTGGGGAGGCCTTCCCTGAACTCTCTGTGCTTCTGTTACAGCCATGGAGGCCTTCTCTAAACTCCCTGTGCTCTCTGTGCAAGGTTATCTTTCCCTCACAACCAAAAACACTTATTTGGTGACATTGTTGATTTTGTGGTCTAAAAACAAAATGGCCGTAATCTGAACGAAGCTCATTGATTGGCGTGGTCTTGCTCTTCCGGGAGAAGAATTCCGCTCTTTATGAAATCACACTGGGCCATACTATTTGGCTATACTATACTATTACTATTTCGTATTTGGCACAGAAATACTCTGCCATACATTCAACACATTTTTTTAAACTTTGGCCTTGTTTAAAATAAGAATCCAACTCATTAACAGTGTAAATACATCAGAATGCATGAAATAGCATTACACATCCCCTTTAAGATAAAGAATATAAAACCTTGTGTAGTAATGTTGCCAGTATCCCACATAGTCATATATGCTCAGGAGAACACAAAGAGAAAGAATTCACTTCTAGCACAATAGAAAATTAATTTCACAATAGTTTTATTTAGCAATAGGTTCTGGTCTATTTCATCAACGGTTTGCTTTTCTTTTTTGGAAGTGATATAATATTTTATAAGTTCAGTTGTGAATCATGCATATGTGTTATTGTTGAGCTCAGATTACAAAACTGAGAAGACTCTCACATTTACACACAGTAATGTGATCAACACCTTCCCTCACGTTCACCTCCTAAGGGGGGGTCAGTGGTCAGTTTATTACACTGTAACTAATGCTCATATCTGATGAGCTCAGTTCTCTCAGCTGGAGTTGGCAACACTTCTCCCCTATGTTAAGTTTAATATTATGTGCTTGCCTGTGTATGTGTGTTATGATATGCTATGTTTCTCTTAAGTGAATACACTTGAAGCCCACACAGATCTTTCATTGTTCAGTGACTAATCTTGCAGGAAACATTCACACTTCAGATTGAGCAAGGTAACTGAACCTTGTTAAACTACTGGAATCTGATGAATCTGGTGAATTTCAAGCTTTTATACAACAATAGTGGTATTTTCCGCCATGGCGTGATCGCAACTGGCTTTTAAACGAAATGTGTGATGAGACTCTGACTGGTTTATTGCATGTTACGCCCAAAACACACCCATTACTCATTTAGAGAATAGGACAACCCTTTTAGATCATGTGCCGGGTGTTAAACTAGCAAAAGTGGATTTGAACACGCCCTAAGTGCACTTGTGTAGTGATTTTAGTTCTTCAACTTAATTTTTTTTTGTTTTAGTTAGTTGCCAAGGCGCCATTTCTAATTTTATGTTTTAAATATATATATATATATATATATATATATATATATATATATATATATATATATATATATATATTTTAATGACAATTAAAAAATTTTACAATTTTTTTAAAATAGTTTTAGATCTTGAAGAAAAAAAGTAACAAAATGTATATTTTACTGTCATTTTTTTTGCAGTGGGCTGGCTAAAGCTCGTGTAATGGCGTATTTTGGAGAAGGCGAGGGGCCTATTCACATTGACAACGTAAAGTGTACGGGTGGGGAACATTCTCTGACTGACTGTATCAAACAGCCGTTTGGGACACACAACTGTCGTCATAGCGAAGATGCCGGCGTTATTTGTGACTATGGGTTACAGAAGGATTCTGCTGGAGTCAAAGGTGAGACATTCTCCTTGATCCTCTCATAGTTATAGCTATAGCATTCACATAAGGTTTAAAGGGATATTTACCCAAACCTGCATGATTTTATCTCTTTCATGGAACATAATAGGAGTAGTTTAAAAATCACATGGTTTTGGAAAGACATAAAGAGGAGTAAAATATGACAGAATTTCCATGTTAGTTCACATTAAATGAACTGCAATTGAATGAACAGACATTATTGGACTTTACAAGAGTATCTGACTTCATTGTAATTGGTGGTCTTTAAAATTCAAGGAAAAGGTACATTTTGAAGCACAGGTAAATGTAGAGTCCTGGATAGTGGTTTTGAAGGATAGATTTAGAGATCCTCACACCTGTAAAAGTACTTGAAATCATTTAAAAGCAAGAGTGAAAGATGAAACCTATCAGATCAGATTTCTAGTTTGTGCTGGAGTGGAGTGTGTGTTATGTCTGCTCTAAAGGATGTGGTTTGGCTCGCCATCACATGATCACTGGCACTTAGACCTCATTTATGCTTTATTATTCTTATCAATCTAATAACTCTAAAGCTATAACTCTAAGTTTATCTGGCCTCTAGTGCTTTCTCCATTTAACCCTGAAGAACACATAAGCTATGCACACATCTTTTTGTGTTATTATATATTATACTACTCTACAATTTAGGTCCATCAAGCAGTTCTCTATGCACACACAAACAGTGGTGAAGTTTGCGGGGGGATTGGAAGAGGTAACCCCCCCAATAACCAAAACAAGCAAGTACAACCCCCCTAATATTTATACCATGGTAAATTGAAATATAATCAGGATATTCATTTATTATATACATCACTCGCTTTTATAAGCACTAAGTTCCCGTACGAACTGAATGGTCAATAATCAGCACACCATGACTGAAGCATGGTTTATATAATTGTGCATGTGTGGTGCGTAAATCACTTCTGCGATCACATTTGCGTGAGCCGTTCCTATTGCAAAGCTGATGCTAAAATGTGACCCATTTGAATTCTATTGAGAATTTACCCCTTTAAAATGCAATGGAGAAAGTAAAACGTTATTTCAGCTTTATTTTAATTAATGACAATGAACATTTTTTTTTACAGATTTTAGATTTAGTTTAAGTTAAAAATAACAGTTTTGAAAAAAAAAAAAAACGAAACAAATGGCAACTTATTGACTAAACAATTGTTTTCCCCCATGTATAAAATGTGTTCTGGTAATAATGGCAAATTTTAGATATAAGAGATGACAGGAAATTAACATTTTCAGTACAAGAAAATGTTAAGTAAAGTTCTTTAAGTAAAATTCTTTCAAAATGCCTAAATATCCTATGAAAACAAGTAATTGTTAACTAGGCTATTACTTGATTGCAGTTATGTTATCGACCAACTTTGCATGTGGATGATACCACAAAAGACCATTTTGCACAAAAATAATAAAAATTAAATAAATAAACAAACAAATCTCATGAGGGAGCATGATAAACATGAACAAACTTCAACCCCCCAATGTTCAAACCAAAACTGCGCCCTTGCACACACAAATGCATGTCCCATTTCACCCCAAAATCAAAAAGATGAAAAATATAGAAAGTATATTGTGCATACAGACCATTAAGCCTGCATGTGTGCCATAATGCCCCATTATTTTCAGTGGTACTTTCAATATATTATTTTTACAGTAAAAAATACTGGGTTGCACTTTATTTTAGGGTGTCTGTAATTATACATTTAAGTACTGATATATATATATATATATATATATATATATATATATATATATATATATATATATATACATTTTTTCAGCTTTATTTCATTTATGCATAATTTATAGTTATTGCTATAGTAACTACATGCAACCTATGTAACAATGACATTGTAAAATAAAGTTTTACCAAATACTGTAATACATTTTTCGGTCATTTTAGTTTAGAGTCCAATTCTCACTATTAACTAACTATTAGCTACAACTTTTGCCTTAATAAACTCCTATTAACTGGTTATTATTAGTTAGTAAGGTAGTTGTTAAGTTTGAGTATTGGGTAGGATTAAGGGATGTAGAATATGGTCATGCAGAATAAAGCATTAAAATGTGCTTTTTAAGTACTAATAAACAGCTAATATCCAAGGATGCATGCTAATAACCAACTAGTTAATAGAGAGAATTGGACCCTAAACTAAAGTGTTACCCAGTTTTCTTTAAACAAGCTCAAAGGCAGTACAACAAACACTAACATGATATAAATATAATTTAAAACATAAATAATTCATATTATATAAACACATTAGGGTGATGAGAAGAAGATTCCTAGGCTTCATTTTCCATATGCAACATATATTTTTATTTATTTATTCTGATTTTGTGTGAATAGAACCGAGGCAGATGTTCCTAACAGGTTTCGTGAGATTCACTCATATATACTTTATAGAAACATGTGTTTGTTTAACATTACAGAGACAGTGGGCTCCATGTGTGGTCTAAGACCCTCTCACACCCGTCAGAAGAGAATAATAGGAGGGGAAAACTCTTTACGGTAAGCAGAGAGGGTCAAAATGTATACTAACATCTTTGACATAACAAATGTCACATTTGAAAATAATTGTGAATGTGGTCGGAATGAGAAGATGAATGTGTGTTTGTGTGGTGTAGTGGGGGCTGGCCGTGGCAGGCAGCTGTGCGTATGCGGGGCTCTCAGGCAGATGGAAGGTTGGTATGTGGAGCCACTTTGATCAACAGCTGCTGGATCCTCACTTCTGCTCACTGCTTTAAGAGGTACACACACACACATACATATGGACAGGTACATCTTCATTCTGTATCACATCTGCAAGGCATAAATAATGTCCACCCACACACACAAACATGTACACACACTTCTTTCTTGTGTTTCCAATTTTCCACTGTGACTCACACAGCTAGATAGCACAAACACTTTTCAAATTGTCCATTTTAAACAATATACCTTCTTCCCACACTTCCTCTGTAGCCTGTGCCAATTATGCAATCATTATTTGTGACTTGCAAATAAACACTCTTGATCATTCCAGCTGCCAAACAAACAGTTAAATAGCTCCAATAATTCAAGTTAAATAACAAAAGCAGAGCAAGCAAATCAAAATATGCACCATTCACTGAAGATGTCACACTGCACATTTTTTTTAAATATACCCTTAACTTTTGCCTAGTTTTCTAATAAAAATATCAAAATGTAAATACATTTTAAACAAAGTTGTGTAATATGACAGATAATTATATCCTCATTGGCTAACATTTTAAAGTATAAACATCACAAAATAATGTTTTGCAGTGTATGTTCCTCTTCTTTTTCTGTAAATGAATTTCCAGTAATATCATGTGCGGATTCTTTTGCATGAAATGTCAAAAGCAATAATATAATGATACAATATTTAAACATGCGAGGAGAAATTAGCATCCAGAAGCATTCATAGGAAGCTGTTGCTAAGAAGCAGATGAAATGGACTTAAAAATCAATGTAAAATTTCACGTTTCCCCATTCTCTGATGACTCTTTATCGAACAATTTATCAGTTAACTCTTTTAAGGCAGCAGTAGAGCAGAGGCTCCACCATTTTTGTGAAAAGAATAACAATATGCCATACACTATATATATAATATTAACTTCACTAAGTTACAATAAGAAGCTGAAGTTCAGCTCAATGTTTCATTGTCTGTCTCACAATGTGTTAAAAGTTAATACAGTTTTGTTAAATTTAAAAAGTAATGTAAAGTTTAAGTTACTTGTGGGGTCGACTTTATCTACATTACTTATACTCATGAGACTGCAAACATCTCTCTCTTTCTGAGCACTACAAAAAAATGGAGTGCTTTTTTCAGCCTTATTTAAGGATTTAAGAGTACTCAATTCAAAATAAGTAATTTTCTTATAGTATTTATAAAATAGATAATTCACATTTGTAGATCCACACAAAACTACATTTAAATGTGGAAAAATTATAAAAATGTATTTCTAAAATATGGTAAATGGTTTTATCCAAAAAATTGTTTTGTAAAACTGCTCTAGCTCAAACGGGGTAGAAAGGATGGCGTTTTGAATATTGCAAACTCAATAGCTTGTTGCTAGGCAATGATACATCCCATCTATCCCAAATTTACACTACATGCAATTAGCCACAGACCTGTCATGCTACATTTGATGAGTTTTCACCGAAGGGATAGAAAAGTTATAGCAGTTCGCATTAAGGAAGAAAAATAATAGTATGCCTGAGGAAAAGCAATAAAAAACTAGTCCACACAAACACTTTCAGCTTCCCATAAGGATCAGTCTAGTAAATGATCTGTCTTCAGTTCAGGTCTGAGACTGTGCTGCATTTCCACATTACTGTGAAGAATGTATGTTAGTGGCAGTTTCCTGAGCCATTTAGGGTTTCATTTTTTTTTTTTAAAGGGTCTCAGTAGAAAGACGCTGGTTGTGCGAGCGGTTTAAGTAAGATTGAATCTGTTTTTTATCAACTAGTTTAAGCACTGAGCCCTCAAAATATGATCCATGACATCAGACTACTGCTAAAGTTTCCTTTAGTTACACGCTCTCCTACACAGAGCTATAAATCTAGATAACTTTGCGACCCCCTCCCTCTTTTTTCTCAGACACGTACACACACTTTTTCAAGAATGCAATTAATAGGATGCAGAACAGCGTAACAGTTGTTTTAAATCATTTGAGATCATTTAGCTCGAAAGGACTAAAGTTAGTCTCTTACTTCCGAGTTTACAGAGGGTAACATGACATTTGTGCAAAAATAGCATGTTCAAACACACACACACATTAGCGGTAAACTATTTTTATGGTGTGTGCCCGGTTGTTGGCAAACCTTAATTCAACTCTGAGGTTACAACCGGCGTGGTATTAAAGCCCTAATGTCGGAACTGCCCTAATGTATTACCTTAGAGTTTCATAGCTGTCAACAGATCCAGCTTCCGGCTTCTGAGAAATCGCTTCTACAGACTCTTAGACTAGAGAGAAAATTTGAGTTACCGATTAATAAAGTACTTTATTGGATATTGGTCATTTAAACAGTTCTTTTATTTTGGAACCAGCTGAAATTGCATTTTTGAATACTTTTTGAATACAATATTGATAATAATCAGATATGTTTCTTAAGCAGCAAATCATCATATTAAGAAGGATCATGTGGCTGGAGTAATGGCTGCTGAAAATTCAGCTTTATCATCATAGGAATAAATTACATTTCAAAATATTGAAATAGAAAAAAAAAATGTAATTGATAATATGTAACTATATATATATATATATATATATATATAGATATATATATATGTGTGTGTATACACACACATCGATCAGGCATAACATTATGACCGCTGACAGGTGAAGTGAATAACACTGATTATCTCTTCATCACGGCACCTGTTAGTGGGTGGGATATATTAGGCAGCAAGTGAACATTTTGTCCTTAAATTTGGTGTTAGATCTGCTGCTAACATACTGGTGCCAGAGACCACAGCACAGGGGTCTAGTGGAGTCTATGCCTTGGCAGCAAAAGGGGGACCAACGCAATATTAGGTCGTAAGGATGTGCCATGATCAGTGTGTGTGTGTGTATATATATATATATATATATATATATATATATATATATATATATATATATAATTCTAAAACTGTATATAAATACATTTTAGAATAGACTACCATTTATAGTTTATTTTTTTGCCTTTAAAAAGGTAGGACGCTGGAGATGTGACCACAAACTATAGGGAGAACGGTTGGGGGTTGTTACTGACACGTGATCCAGATTCAGAGTTGGGTTCAAGTGCAATATGTCAGAGCACTACCTACTTGGCCATGTCTCAGACAGAATAACCTTTTAATAACCTAATTGAGATCAGTACTACAGTAAGGATTCATCTTAAGTGTGAGTATTAGAAGCTTATATATATATACAGTGTCAGGCTCAGAACTGCCCTTTCCAGAGTGTCTCTCATGAAGAGACTTTGGGAATGTGGTGCTGATCCTGCTGCTGACTACTGCCAGACCAAGTGTGTCATTCCGGACAGGGCAGATCCTTTTTCCAGAAAAGACCTGACCGTGTAATGAGACACTGCTGTCTCTCTCTCTGGCACCACATATATATTTCCGTTACACACCAATGGTTTCAATCACTAACAAGCAGACAGGAGGCAGGAGGGCACAACCACATACACAGAGTTTTGATTCTGTCTATTCCTTACACCTATACAGAGTATATGGAAAATATTTATATACTAATAAATTAACAGGCGTTGTATGTTTTTTTCTACCTACCATTATGTTATATGTATAAACCTGAAAAATACAACTGTGGCTGTCAATAGCAATAATTGTAATTAATCTCACGATTTTCTTTTGTATTTTATTTTATTGCATATAATATTTATTTATATTTATATAATTTTTATATATATTTAAAATAGGTTAAAAAACGTTTCCACGGGCCCCCTTGCAGCTCTCCCTGGGTCCTCAGACCCTAGTTTAAAAACTTTCTATGAAAAGATATGTCAGTCTCACCAATCACAACAAAGAAACCATCCAATATGTTAAAGACTGGCAAGCACAGGAGACGTTCTGTTTCATGCAAAGACCTCTGTGAGTGTGATGTCATGGTGTTGGGTTTATGGAAGAAAAAAAAAAAAACTTCCTGTATGTATCTGTTTTCACCAACCCAACATGACTGGGGTTTTGCAAGTGTGTGTTTGTGAGAGCACATGGTTTGGCTTTGGGGCCATAAGATCGGTTGACATGAAGTTCCTGAGGAAGGGACCAGATTTGTCATGTGAGAACGTATTTGAGTGGCACATAGAAAAGTCATAAATCATCCTGTGATAATGTATTAGGCTGCTGTGCTGTCCTGGATGCTTGTTTGATGATTCACTGTGTTCTGTTCAGTTCTATTTAGCCTTTCAGAATGTCCCTCTCTATCCCTTTTTTTCAAGTGTATTTGGGCTTTGTGCCTTAATAAGTTATGATAGTATGGCCGATTTTAATGGCCTACTAAATAAAATGGCCGAAATAAATGTAAAATAAAACACTTTAACCCAATATCAATCATAAATTGACATAAATTGATAGCAAAATACTACAAATGCATTTAGGCATCACAATTGTATAATGTACAGCATAAAAAATAGATATTAATTTAAGATTTATTAGTGTTATTAATGTTTTTGTGTCAATCATACAGTAAAAACAGAAATATTTTGAATTATTATTACAATTTAAAATATTCGATTTTATTAATATGCAATTTTCTATTTTAATATATTTTCAAATGTAATTTATTCCGGTGAGGGCAAAGCTGAATTTCATGGTCCTTCAGAAAACATACTAGTGAAACTTTTCTTATTATTATCATCAATCTTGAAAACAATTGTGCTGATTAATATTTTTGTGGAAACTGTGATCATTTTTTTATGTTCACGATTCTTTAATGAATTAATTAACTTTTTATCAATTTAATGCATTCTTGCTAAATATAATGTCTTGGTTAGGTATGTAACCCTTGTTCCCTGAAGGATGGAACAGAGACGTTACGTTGACATCACTGACGTATTGGGATCACTTCTGGGTGATCCCAATCATCTTCGAGTGTATACAAAACAAGCCAATGCACATTGGCGTGCAGGATTTGCATCTTTTTTTGAAACTGACGATTAGATCGTGCTTCCCCCAGTACTTACCATCAACTGCATCGTGCGGCGATAGCTGCAACATACACTTAGAAGGTGGAGGGAGACAGCCTTGCAGACAGGAGAGCACTGAACTGATCGAACATTGTTTGGGGTCTTCCCGGCAGGAAGAACACCACTCAACAAACAGGTTCCACTTAAACCCATAGAGGCAAGCGTAGAGGGGGCTCTAGCCGAAGAGTGTCTACCATGGACTGTTGTAGATCACTTAGAACCTCCGCGTCTCATCCAGGGACCAGACATGGAGTCTGGATGCGGGTGCCAGAGGGTGCCCCGTCTCTGAGGAAGCAGGTCCTTCCTCAGAGGAATTGGCCCAGAATGTGCTGTCATGAGGAGCATCAGATCCGGGAACCAACTAACAAGACCTGCTCATTGTCCTCCTTGACTTGGCTCGTGGGGGAAATGCATACTTGACCCAAATGCCCAACCAGCTGAGGTGACTGAGCACCATGTCCCTGTGTTCGCACAACTGCTGGCCAATATGAGCCAGTCGTGAATATAGTTGAGAATGCGAACACCAAGCTCTCTCGTGGGAGCAATGGCGGCCTCCGTGAACTTCGTGAAGACACAGGGCGACAGGGAGAACACGAAGGGCAGGACCCTATACTGATATGCCCGTCCCTCGAACGGCTGGACGCCCACCGTGTCTGGACAGCTCAGCACGTTCTTTGGGAAGCGCCAGCGGCTGCGGCTGCGCCAAAGTAGCCCTTTGTTGCTGGCCAGCAGGCAAAGAATTAGATTGGGGTATGGGTAAAGGGACTCCACCTTCTCGGAGGTATGTGAGTCTCGATCTTAACAGCGAGATAGTCATGTTTCCCCAGTGGGAACATGAACTATCCACAAAAGCTGCCTTAGTGTGCTGAATATCCAAACACGAGACATTGATTGTGACCAGCATCTAGTAACAGGGAACGACTGCATTCAGAAACACACGGATGGAAAGACATCTTGAAAAAGACGTTTCACACCCGTGCCACTCTTTTAGGAAAAATACTCTTTTATGCACTCTCAATGCTGAAGTCCTTAGGGCTTGCCGCAGTGCACAGCAGGAAATAGTGCAGCCTGCTGGCACATTCAATGGAGCGCACCATCTCCAGCTGCAAAGCACTCTTTGTAGACGCTCCCTCTTTGCTGTGAAAACAGCAGTTTTTGGGACAAATGCCACCGCTGTACTCCAACACCAGAAAACAGAGAGGTAGTTTAGTACACTCTTCAGATAGCTGCAGACACATCAGTCTCAGCTCGGAAGTGAAGAACAATGTGCGCTGCATCTACTTACGCATTTATACTCGTGCTGTGGGGCACGAGATGCAAATCGTGCATGTCAATGTGCATTGGCTCGTTTTGTATACGCTCTCAGAAGAGATCCCAATACATCGCTGACGTTGACGTAATGTCGAACGTGACCAACTGAAAGGGAACCAATAGTTTCTTGAAAGAAAAATCATATTGATCCCAAACTTTTGAATGGTAGTGTATAAAACCTTAATTTAAAAAAGTCTCTAATATTAGCCGGTCATCAATATATATTGTGCATAGATTTAGTTCTGTTAATCACCAAGTGGTCATGGTTATTGGCTGATTAGTGAGGTCTGACCAATACGTCTAACATTCACCGGCCTCAAATTTACTTACGGATCTGTTTTGTGCTCTTTCTTAGATACGGTAACAGCACTGGGCTGTATAAAGTTCGTGTGGGTGATTATCACTCTCTGGTTCCTGAAGAATATGAGGAAGAGTACACCGTGGAGAGGATCGTCCTTCACCCGCGTTACCATGCTGACAGTAATGACTACGACCTGGCATTGGTGCGCGTGTCTGGCCACAGAGCTCACAGGGGTGTCACGGGTGAGTGCGTTCATGCTGAACCGTTTCGTGCTGCCCGCCTGCCTGCCAATGCGGAGGGAAAAAGTGCCAAAGGACATCGCCAACTGCTACATCACAGGCTGGGGAGACACAGGTTGGAGAAGCCATGAAACACACACATTCATTCATCCTCACACTCTCCACACATAATTCCTACTAAACTAAAGAAATGAATGCAGATGTGATTTTGGAAACAATTAGACTGCCATACTGCTTCAAACTTCCATTCTTGAAATGAAGGATGCTTTGAGCACAATTAGAAGAACTGAGGCTGTGCGTGTAAAATAGATGTGTTTTTGGCTGTATTGAATAGCACAGGCTGACAGGCATAAGATGTGATCAGACAGTGTGAAAGCAGAAGTGACAGCAATGATCACACGCTGTAAGATATCAGCCTTTGTTCTGTGTTCCGTGTTAAACTATCACTCTGTCTCTGTCAATCTCACCAACTGACAGGCATGCACAAACTTTTTTAGTAAAATGGTGTGAAGACGTTTTCATTTAATCATTTAACAGATGCTTTTATCCAATGGATGCACAAATGAGGAAAAGCACAAGCAATTTCAGCAGTGCCGCAGGTCTGAATTTCAAGAGTAAATCAGAGCAGTACAAAAGCTAGAGCAGATGTGTATAGAAATGCAGTTAAATGAAAATGCATTATAATTTAAAATTTTGCTTTTTTGGCTTATTTAAGTAGGACTTAAGCACATCTTTAGATTGAACTTCATAATTACATTCAGTGTCTGAAATATGGTTAAAGTGTACTGGTGAATTTACTGACAATTATTTATGGTAAACCAAAATATACTTGAATGTAATTTCTATTGACACTTGAATGTCATGTATTTAAATATATTTGTTACACTTTTGTAATGAAGAAGTTACAATTTAGTACAATTAAAATATATTAACTGTAATATCGGATAACTCACTACAGTTAAAACGATCAAGTGCTATAGTGTACGTTCGTCAAAACTTTTACGTTTTTCAAAACAAAAGGCGCTTTTCAACCGTCGGGCCGAGTGGTTCAAAGAACTGTAAGAAATGGTTCCAGTTATATTTACACTTGAGCTTAGTTCGGTTTGTAATTCTCAGCATGCTGGTAGAATGTGTGTAGTGATATTTGAACAAAGTTAATAATAATATTAAAAGAAAAATATGATCCTCCTCCATAACACAGTCCCTATTCATCTCATATTTTCTGTAAACTCCTGTGTTACCAAATCAAAGAGTGAGGCATTTGTATTAAATTCCAAAGAGCTCTGTTATCAGCCCCACAGTGGAAAATGAAAACATATCCATACCGTCTGGGCCGGATTGGCATGAAATGGAATGGTAAAGCAAAGAGAATGGTTGGTCCGACAGTGGGAAAGTGGCTAAACACTTTAATTTATATAGTTACTACTATAACCGGTACTAAGTTTTGAATATGTGCACATTAAAAAAAAACATACTTCTTTTTCCCAGAAGGCCATAGACTGCAGCAGACATTTGCAACTGTTACTGGCCGTACAATGAAAGTCAATTTTTTTTGGTTGAACTATTCCTTTTACGTCATAGGTTTGTTCATGTACATGGCTCATCTATTCAGAATTTAGACTCAGAATTATTCGTTTTACAATAGAATCAGAATCAGAATGAGCTTTATTCACCAAGTGTGCACAAACACGCAGATCATTTGTTATATTTTTTCAGGAGCTCTGGGTACATACATACATACATATAGACGACACAAATAGAAAGAATATTAAAAATGTATGTATATGTATTATTTACATAATATCTAATTATTTCCTTACTCTCAAGTACCTGTTTCTACATATGAATTATAGAAACAGGTAGTCGTTGCTATAATTAGATTGCCTACATAACAACATTTTATAATGTTGTTTAGTGTGAAAAGTTCACTGTTTTGAATGGAAAACAGCTGGTTCACTTGAACTTGAAAAATACCCATCTGTAACAAGTATGGAGTTTTTAAACAATTAAACATGTCAAAATTTCAAACAATAAGTAATTATTTGCATCCTTGGTGGCATTCGCAAACAAGGTTGCATATTTGCATGAGGGTATTTGTAAGCACTGGTTTATATATGAGCACATGACGTGAGTGCCATTAATGTGTTGATAATCACAAAAGAGTCTGCATTAGTGTTTTGTGGGGCTGTGAAGTGATGTCATTTGTAAATTCCTCCAACCAGATGTCCAGTGAGACAGAGAGAAAAATACAGGTCCTTCTAAAAAAATTAGCATATTGTGATAAAAGTTCATTATTTTCCATAATGTAATGATACAATTTTAATTTCATATATTTTAGATTCATTGCACACCAACTGAAATATTTCAGGTCTTTTATTGTTTTGATACTGATGATTTTGGCATACAGCTCATGAAAACCCAAATCTCAAAAAATTAGCATATTTCATCCGACCAATAAAAGAAAAGTGTTTTTAATACAAAAAAAGTAAACCTTCAAATAATTATGTTCAGTTATGCACTCAATACTTGGTCGGGAATCCTTTTGCAGAAATGACTGCTTCAATGCGGCGTGGCATGGAGGCAATCAGCCTGTGGCACTGCTGAGGTGTTATGGAGGCCCAGGATGCTTCGATAGCGGCCTTAAGCTCATCCAGAGTGTTGGGTCTTGCGTCTCTCAACTTTCTCTTCACAAAATCCCACAGATTCTCTATGGGGTTCAGGTCAGGAGAGTTGGCAGGCCAATTGAGCACAGTAATACCATGGTCAGTAAACCATTTACCAGTGATTTTGGCACTGTGAGCAGGGGCAAGGTCGTGCTGAAAAAATAAATCTTCATCTCCATAAAGCTTTTCAGCAGATGGAAGCATGAATTGCTCAAAATGTTCTGATAGCTAGCTGCATTGACCTGCCCTTGATAAAACACAATGGACCAACACCAGCAGCTGACATGGCACCCCAGACCATCACTGACTGTGGGTACTTGACACTGGACTTCAGGCATTTTCTTCTCCCCAGTCTTCCTCCAGACTCTGGCACCTTGATTTCGAATGACATGCAAAATTTTAGCGACAGTCCAGTGCTGCTTCTCTGTAGCCCAGGTCAGGCGCTTCTCCGCTGTTTCTGGTTCAAAAGTGGCTTGACCCGGGTAATGCACGGCACCTGTAGCCCATTTCCTGCACACGCCTGTGCACAGTGGCTCTGGATGTTTCTACGCCAGACTCAGTCCACTACTTCCGCAGGTCCCCAAGGTCTGGAATCGGTCCTTCTCACAATCTTCCTCAGGGTCCGGTCACCTCTTCTCGTTGTGCAGAGTTTTTCCCACAGACTTCCCACTGAGGTGCTTGATACAGCACTCTGGGAACAGCCTATTCGTTCAGAAATGTCTTTCTGTGTCTTACCCTCTCGCTTGAGGGTGTCAATGATGGCCTTCTGGACAGCAGTCAGGTGGCAGTCTTACCCATGATTGCGGTTTTGAGTGATGAACCAGGCTGGGAGTTTTAAAAGCCTCAGGAATCTTTTGCAGGTTTTAGAGTTAATTGGTTGATTCAGATGATTAGGTTAATAGCTCATTTAGAGAACCTTTTCATGATATGCCAATTTTTTGAGAATTTTTTTGAGAATTTGGGGTTTTCATGAGCTGTATGCCAAAATCATCAGTATTAAAACAATAAAAGACCTGAAATATTTCAGTTGGTGTGCAATGAATCTAAAATATATGAAAGTTAAATTTTTATCATTACATTATGGAAAATAATGAACTTTTATCACAATATGCAAATTTTTTGAGAAGGACCTGTATTAGTAGTTCTATTGGCTAATATCAGTTGCACAACTACGCACGCACGCACACACACACACACATAACATTCTTTTACAAACATTATTAGAGGTGATTTTTAAGATCATTATAAACTAAAAATTTAATAGGCTGTACCCTTGTGAAAAAGCTGTATACTTCAAAGTTTAAAAGAATGTACTTACTGTAAGTGTAAACTGAATGTAATGTTTTTGAGCACTTAATTGCATGTTAAAATAAAATGTATTATAGTTTAAATGTATATTAAATGCAATGAGCTGAACATATGCTTTTTTGACACACTTAAGTAGAACTCAATTACATCTTTACATATAATATAGTAACTATTGTTTTTTAAATATGGCTTAAGTGCACTGCTGAATGTACTTGTACCGAATGTACCAAATCTTTCTATGAAGCTTCATGTATTTAAATAAACATGAAACTTTTGTATTTAAATAAATTTGCAATTGGACATTTGCAATAATGAATGCAAGTTAGTACATTTAAATATAATATCGAAAAACACTAAGTTGTAATCCTATATTATAATCAAGTACATGTGCTTAGTATGTTAGGCAACACGTGTAACATTTTACTTCTTTAAAGCACTACAAACAGTCATTATAGAATAATTATCTGAAATGTACTTTAAACATTATTTCAAAGTGTACCTTTAAAGAAACATAGTCATGAAAGTGTACTCAAAGTGCACTTCAATGCAATTTGCGCACTTAATTTTCTTTTCTAGCCACACCTTTCCAGCTGTTTAGTCTCATCAAAAAAGACAGACATGACAGAGCTGTAATCAGAGGCTGACATAGAACATGAGGAAACCATCAAGGAACTACAGTGTGTAATTATAATGTCAGTGTCAAGCATCTACAGATTATCATGTGACGTGCTGATAGTGGGGTTTCATTCTAATGGTCACGTTGTGCTGTAAACCACCTGGAGTCTTTGAGTAGCCTCCTCTCAGTAAGTTAACGGGATTCTAAAGTGGGATGAATGAAGTGTGTGATCACACTGACAGAAAAGTGACTGCACACTCCATTGCAAACGTGAGCAGTTAAGTCTGATCACTTCCAGACTTCAAGACATTCTGACCTGTTTTCCGCTCTTTTCTTTTCTCAGGTCGTGCATATTCAAAAACGCTCCAGCAGGCCTCGATTTCCGTGTTGAGCAAGCGTCAGTGTGAGCAGCGCTATTCTGACCAGTTCACCAATCGCATGCTGTGCGCCGGATCCCCCCACATCGACCGCCGCGTGGACAGTTGCCGAGGAGATAGCGGAGGTCCGTTAGTGTGTGAGAGGCCGAGTGGAAGTTGGGTTGTATATGGGGTAACATCATGGGGTCACGCGTGTCGACTGCAAGACGCACCTGGCGTCTACACCAAAGTCTCCGCCTTCGTGCCCTGGATTAAGAAGGTCATTGGCCAGTAAGACCCAATGGAAATTTCAATTAGCCTAACTAACAACAGACATTCTGACTATGCGGGCAGAAAACTAAAGCACATTTTTAGATAATAGTTTAGAACAACTGTATAAGTTGTTGAAGTTAACTAGCTGAAATTAACTCTAGTATTCCAAATAAGTCTTAAATGTCAGAAAGATGGGCAACGCATTGCCTTAGTAATTATGCAGTGCCTGGCATAGGTTTAGTCATCATAAAACTTGAACTTTGCACTGAAATTACACTGCAAAAAATTGTTTTCTACAGTATCAGTATCAGTGTTTTTGCTGTCCAGTAAAAATATCTAAACATCCTGAATGAATTTAGAGAAACATTTAAAAAAAAATTATAAATTCATTTTTAATATTAAAAAAAGATAAGAGTTATTTTCAGAGAAGATATCTTAAAGTTTGTGAGGTTTATGTTTAAAAATCTTGTTTCAAGGATGGATGGATATTTTAACTGAATAAAAAAAAAACGAACAGATTTAAACAAATCAGTATTTGGAGAAGTTTTATAGGCCCGTCTTAATAGCGATGCATTTGATGGTCTTAAAATGACATTATTTCAGGTCTTTGTCCCCCTTTTTTTTAACAAAAGCACTTCTAGGTTGGAGAGACCACAATTGTGAGTATGGAATTATTGATTTCTTAAAAGGAGGAATAAACATGTATCTATGAGACTGTATACTTTATGCCACTGAGAGACAGATGCTATTTGATCATGTAAAATGGGACAAGCAATGTTCCACTTTGATACTCTGCGGATTGAAGAACTTTCCAATGGCTTGAAATCACATCAAGCTGAAATGAGAGGATTCTGGATTTTCTGCCAAGAAATGTATGGTAATTCTAAACTCCTGGGATCTGGTTACCATGACATTGCTAAGTAACTGACCACATCACCTCATCAGCACATTAGATGACATCATAATCCTCCACAGGAACCATGACATAATTTGTTGCAGATCAGATGTTCATGATGATAACTGGACTGAGGCTGAGGACATCATCATTTGCTTAATATTTTTGCAGTGCCACACTCGCTTCCAGAATCCAGAGATCCGTGGGATATGGGAATTATGTGCAATGCAATTTTAGTGTTGCGATGAGGAGCATTTCATGTTAGCATGATTAATGATCACAAAGTGTCTGTTTTTTGTGACCTCCATGAGCATGGCTTGTGAATATAGTCTTGGTACAGACTACATCCCTTTTTTAAACGCAATCCATTGTTGGTCTGTGTAAAAAAAGAAAAAGAGACAACCTCTGACCAACCACAAGCTCTTATTTTGCACAAACTATGGTGTTGCAGTTTAGACTTTTGTAAATTTCAAGTTTTTTCTTATACATGGGTCAGTTATATTGTAATCTCGTGGTAATTAACTATACTATGAAAACTGTAAAAAGTGTTAATCTGTTCACACAGGGTCAATGATTCAGTAGTGCTTAGTATGCCTTTATATATGTTTAAATATTTCTGGACTTGTGGCATGGTGCTTTTATTCTTGCCTAAAAAGAGTATGTCAATCCATGTGGCATGGACTGCAATGTCATTAACAAGAAAACAAACAATGGTAAATATTTAGAGAAATTTAAACCTTCTTAAGATATACAATTGTCTTACAATCTTAGTTTGAAGCGTTACACATTTGTTGTTGGAGTACTTGATGGAATATAGTACCTTGCAGTTAAAGAACGGTCAGCTTTTTAAACTGGAAAATGTAATTTTAATCTAAAAACTTTGATTGAACGAGGGTTGAGATTATCGGATAAATATGTGTAAAAAAAATCATTCATTGTGTGGTAACATACAGTTTGTGTTTGTGTGAAGGCACATGTTAGAAATGTTTCTAACAATTGCTTTAGTTTTTCTAAATACACAGACAAGCTAAACCAAGTCCAGCTTTCTGTTTTTGTTCACACATTGGTGTGAATCAGTGTGTACAGACCTGACAGTGCAGTGTTAGCGCAGTCTTTTCTGAAAGCCTGTCGTTTACATAACAGTTACAATGTACCTACATGAGTGTGTGTGTGTACACTGCATTTCAAATACACTTTTCCTTTAAATTCATCTCTATGGAGACAAGTGTACTGTATGATGGGAAAGGCTGAAATGAATTTTCAGATATGCAGATTATTTGTTAGTATTCATTCATATTGATTTACGTAATGAAAGTAAATCTGGTGCATGACAGATCAAGAGAGAGAGAGAGAGAGAGAGAGAGAGAGAGAGAGAGAGAGAGAGAGAGAGAGAGAGAGAGAGAGAGAGAGAGAGAGAGAGAGAGAGAGAGAGAGAGAGAGAGAGAGAGAGAGAGAGAGAGAGAGAGAGAGAGAGAGAGAGAGAGAGAGAGAGAGAGAGAGAGAGAGAGAGAGAGAGTTTTAGTGATTGAGATTGAGAACAGTGTAACAGCGCCACCTTGTGGATACTGTTGACACATACATATACACTAAATTGGCAAAAGTATTGGGACACCCCTCCAAATCATTGTTTTTCAGGGGTTGGGCTTAGCCCCTTAGTTCCAGTGAAAGGAACTCTTAATGCTTCAGCATACCAAGACATTTTAGACAATTTCATGCTCCCAACTTTGTGGGAACAGTTAGGTTATAGCCCCTTACTGTTCCAACATGACTATGCACCAGTGCACAAAGCAAGGTCCATAAAGACATGGATGAGCGAGTTTGGTGTGGAGGAACTTGACTGGCCTATGTATGTTTATTTATATATGTAGATGTCTGTAATTTTTATCATAGGTACACTTCAACTGTGAGTGAATCTAAAACAAAAACGCATTGTATGATTTTTAAGTAATTAATTTGCTTTTTATTGCATGGACAGTTCTCCTTATTCTTTGTCTTTAGTTTTGTGTTTTGTTAGGGTCCTTTTTACTGTCTGTAGCATGAGACAGTACCTGTCCAGTACACAGTACCAATCAGGTTGCACAGGCAGTCCTGCTCCTCCATATGTGCCATCACAAGGTTTGGTGTGTTGCCCAGCACAGTTTCAAGAGCATGGACAAGATACCAAGAGACAGGCCATTACACAAAGAGGGCTGGACAGAGACGTAGAAGGGCAACAGCCCAGCAGCAGGAACGGTATCTGCTCCTTTGTGCGATGAGGAACAGGAGGAGCAATGCCAGAGCCCTACAAAATGACCTCCAGCAGGCTACTGGTGTGAATGTTTCTGACCAAACTGTCAGAAACAGATTTCATGAGCGTGGCATGAGGGCCCAATTTCCTCTAGTGGGAACTGTGCTCACAGCTCAGCACCGTGCAGCTCAACTGGCATTTGCCAGAGAACAGAATTCAAGTCCGCCATTGGCGTCCCGTTCTCTTCACGGATGAGAGTGGGTTCACACTAAGCATGTGGCAGACGTCAAAGAGTCTGGAGATGCCGTGGGGAATGTTATGCTACGTGCAACATCATCCAGCATGACCAGTTTGGCGTTGGGTCAATAATGGTCTGGGGAGGAATATCATTGTAGGGTCACACAGACACCCACGTGCTAGCCAATGGTTCCCTTACTGCTGTTGGGTACCGGGATGAAATCTTCAGAGCCATTGTCAGACCATATGCTGGTGTAGTGGGCACTGGGTTCCTCCTGGTGCATGATGGCTAGAGTTTACACTGCGTAGGCAGTTTTTAGATGATGAAGGCCTCTGGTACATTATGTATCGGAGCATCTGAAGCATTTCATTTATGATAATGTCTCTAGAGGTATAGATCTCGGATACTGACACAACTAAAAATAACTATATGATGCCGATTATTTAATACCCCTCACAAAAAAAGTACTGTGGTAGTAATGAATGTATCATAGGGTAATACCATGGCACATAAAACATGATAATAATTTAATTCATGTACCATGATATTTACATGGTTCTCTGGTTTATGATACTTTGTTGTATGTGAAAATGTAAAGTGAGTCTATTTTTGGAAACACAGAGGGAAAAAAAAATTGGTTACGATCTAGGCCGCCCCCTGCTGCCCACCCACCAACCTTGCAAGCGGTGCCCTACTTCCAGCTTCACAAGGTCTCCTGGGGGTCCCTCATGCTAAGCCCTCTGAGTAATAATCTAAACTAAAGTAAATGGGCCCCCTATAACCCCAGGGTGCGCTCGTGAAGCCAGGTAACCATGTAGCCAGTGTTCATGAAGAGATGCTCTGTATAGAGTGGTATCATGACATCACTTGCAGCTCAAAACCATAGGTCAAAACGTGGAAACGAGTTAGTGTTCAAGCCCTTCCGGCTCCATTGTCTCAAAGTCAATGGGATTTTTTAATGGAATTTTGGTTAAATGGCTGAAATAAGGTCTATGATGAACACAAGCTCAAGATACTTTCACACTTTATTCTACAGGTGTGATCAGAGGGCAGATGATCCAGCTGAGAGACACAGGCATGCTAATGTACAGCTATGAATGTCTGCCCGAATAAAGTACATAAGCATAAATACAGTTCAAGGACTTTGATATGACATTGAGAATTGTTTTTACACCACACCTATTTTTTTTTCACTTAACCTTGCTGCACTGATTTATTTTACAGTTGTAAATGTCATGACTACCTAATCCGAAGGTACTACTTTAATGGTTTGACTGGATTTACCAGGCCTGAAAAGTGAATTTAAGGGCCCCATTATTTATGTGACCACTGGAGGGAGGTATTTTATTAAAAACAAGATCACTATGTAGCCTAGCACTAAAGGTTAAAGCCCTGCACAACAAAATGAATTGCCTAAGATGTCTCAGACAATTGTACATCCTTAGAAGCGTTGCCAAATATGGGACACCCATTCGTGTATAATATATTAATTAACCTGTCTAATGTCTAATTAGAGA
The DNA here is from genome assembly GCA_023029165.1 of Gobiocypris rarus. Classification (NCBI taxonomy): domain Eukaryota; kingdom Metazoa; phylum Chordata; class Actinopteri; order Cypriniformes; family Gobionidae; genus Gobiocypris; species Gobiocypris rarus. Next base: position 19,605,324 of record CM040914.1, read on the forward strand.
CAAGCTCTGATAATGTACGGGATATTATAGTAAAATATTATCCATAAAAAAACAAAACATTAGGCCTAACTTATGCCTTTAGAAGCACGGATGTGTCTGTCACCGAATGATGGGGTAAGTGCTTTTTCTGGTAACCGATGTTGTAATTTCAAATCACTAAAACAAACACGCCCCTACCTCAAAAGGGTAACTTTATCGCCCCTATTTTAGCTCCGCACCGTACGCAACGCAGTTCTTCTTCAATAAATAATGCAATTGGTCACCCTTCACATCTATCTGTGTGTTTTACGATAGATAGATAGATAGATAGATAGATAGATAGATAGATAGATAGATAGATAGATAGATAGATAGATAGATGGATGGATGGATGGATGGATGGATGGATGGATGGATGGATGGATGGATGGATGGATGGATGGGTGGGTGGGTGGGTGGGTGGGTAAAAAGATAGATAGATAGATAGATAGATAGATAGATAGATAGATAGATAGATAGATAGATAGATAGATAGATAGATAGATAGATAGATAGATAGATAGATAGATAGATAGATAGATAGATAGATAGATAGATAGATAGATAGATAGATAGATAGATAGATAGATAGATAGATAGATAAAAAATAAACATGCACATCCATTTCTACTACTTCTGTTACACTTTTACGGCAACCAACCACGGACTGGGTTATCCACCTGGCGCATTATTGGCGGGTTTAACACAATGACGGATGGAGAAGTGATGGGTCGTTGCCCTTTGATCACGCCTCTCGTGGTCTGATTGGTTGATTGACTATCCAAGTGTGTACACAGTCATTTGAATTATGCAGTAGAAAATACATAGCAGACTCCCCAGACCAATGTTCAATTTTAAATTGAGCTTGGTCTGGTGATAGCCAGTGCCACCTAAATAAAAAGTGTTTTTGTCATTGTATGTAAATTTTGATTTGGTTAACTATGTATAAATGTGTTCTTAATCAATCCTCTTAATAATTGTAGTGGTCTCTTTCTATCCCACGCGCAGCCGCATAGTAAACATTCCTGAGGTGAAGTAAAAAATTGACATTTAATTTTATATAATTTTTATTTTATTTTTATAAATCACTGTATAAAGCACACAGTCACATTCACACACACATACACTCACTCACATTCACACACAGTCACACATGCACACACGTGTCTATCTATCTATCTATCTATCTATCTATCTATCTATCTATCTATCTATCTATCTATCTATCTATCTATCTATCTATCTATCTATCTATCTGTCTGTCTATCTATCTAGCTATCTAGCTGTCTGTCTATCTATCTATCTATCTATCTATCTATCTATCTATCTGTCTGTCTATCTATCTAGCTATCTAGCTGTCTGTCTATCTATCTATCTATCTATCTATCTATCTATCTATCTATCTATCTATCTATCTATCTATCTATCTATCTATCTATCTATCTATCTATCTATCTATCTATCTATCTATCTATCTATCTATCTATCTATCTATCTATCTAGCTGTCTGTCTATCTCTCTATCTATCATCTGTCTGTCTATCTATCTATCTGTCAGTCTATCTATCGTCTGTCATATCTATATCTATCTGTCAGTCTATCTATCTATTGCCTGTCTGTCTGTCTGTCTGTCTATCTATCTATCTATCGCATGTCTGTCTGTCTATCCATCGTCTGTCTGTCTATTTATCTGTCTATCTATCGCCTGTCTGTCTGTCTATCTATGGTCTGTCTGTCTATCTATCTATCTATCTAAGGTCTGTCTGTCTATCTATCGTCTGTCTAACTATCTGTCTGTCTGTCTATCGCTTGTCTGTCTGTCGGTCTATCTATCTATCGTCTTGTCTTTCTGTCTGTCTATCTATCTATCATCTGTTTGTCTGCCTGTCTATCTATCCTCTGTCTGTCTATCTATTGTCTGTCTATCTATCGTCTGTCTATCTATCTACACACACACACACTCATTCAACCACAGAGTCACACAATTACTCACACAATGTTTCTTCTTCTTGTGCATGCACGCTGTGCTTGGATCTGTAATTGCATCTATGCATCTTTTCTTCTTCTCATCGAATGGCACGGTGGATTGTGTTCACCGACAATGTTTTCCGGAAGTATTCCTGAGCCCATGTTGTGATATCCATTACAGTAGCATTCCTGTATGTGATGCAGTGCCCTCTAAGGGCCCGAAGATCACAGGCATCCAGTATGGTTTTCCGGCCTTGACCCTTACGCACAGAGATTGTTCCAGATTCTCTGAATCTTTGGATGATATTATGCACTGTAGATAATGATAACTTCAAACTCTTCTCTGAGAAACTCCTTTCTGATATTTCTCCACTATTTTTCGCCGCAGCATTGGGGGAATTGGTGATCCTCTGCCCATCTTGACTTCTTTTTATACCCAATCATGATGCCAATTGACCTAATAAGTTGCAAATTGGTCCTCCAGCTGTTCCTTATATGTACATTTAACTTTTCCGGCCTCTTAATGCTACCTGTCCCAACTTTTACATGTAGCTTTCATGAAATCCAAAATGAGCATTTCAAAATGTCTCACTTTCAACATTTGATATGTTATCTATATTCTGTATGAGATTTGTAAATTATTGCATTCCTTTTTTATTCACAATTTGTACAGTGTCCCAACTTTTTTGGAATCGGGTTTGTATGTGTGGACCTATTATATACGGGACAAGTCATTTTTCCTGTAAATACGGGACGATTCCGTATTTCACGGGACAGGTGGCAACCCTACCCTAGAGTATGTTTATTTGAAAGTGCACCTTTATGGATACTCAATGTCTACATGATGCCATTACATGGATTTAACTTTTGAGTATTCCTAACCATGTGATGACATGTAGCATAGTCATACACACTCACCTAAAGGATTATTAGGAACACCATACTAATACTGTGTTTGACCCCCTTTCGCCTTCAGAACTGCCTTAATTCTATGTGGCATTGATTCAACAAGGTACTGAAAGTTTTCTTTCGAAATGTTGGCCCATATTGATAGCATAGCATCTTGCAGTTGATGGAGATTTGTGGGATGCAGATCCAGGGCACAAAGCTCCCATTCCACCACATCCCAAAGGTTGAGATCTGGTGACTGTGGGGGCCATTTTAGTACAGTGAATTTGAAATGATTCAAGCTTTGTGACATGGTGCATTATCCTGCTGGAAGTAGCCATCAGAAGATGGGTACATGGTGGTCATAAAGGGATGGACATAGTCAGAAACAATGCTCAGGTGGGCCGTGGCATTTAAACGATGCCCAATTGGCACTAAGGGGCCTAAAGTGTGCCAAGAAAACATCCCCCACACCATTACACCACCACCACCAGCCTGCACAGTGGTAACAAGGCATGATGGATTCTATTTACGCCAAATTCTGACTCTACCATCTGAATGTCTCAACAGAAATCGAGACTCATCAGACCAGGCAACATTTTTCCCGTCTTCAACTGTCCAATTTTGGTGAGCTCGTGAAAATTGTAGCCTCTTTTTCCTATTTGTAGTGGAGATGAGTGGTACCCGGTGGGGTCTTCTGCGGTTGTAGCCCATCCGCCTCAAGGTTGTGCGTGTTGTGGCTTCACAAATGCTTTGCTGCATACCTCGGTTGTAACGAGTGGTTATTTCAGTTTCAGCTTTAATAAGTCGGCCCATTCTCCTCTGACCTCTAGCATCAACTAGGCATTTTCGGCCACAGGACTGCCGTATACTGGATGTTTATCCCTTTTCACACCATTCTTTGTAAACCCTAGAAATGGTTGTGCGTGAAAATCCCAGTAACTGAGCAGATTGTGAAATACTCAGACCGGCCCGTCTGGCACCAACAACCATGCCACGCTTAAAATTGCTTAAAAACCTTTCTTTCCCATTCTGACATTCAGTTTGGAGTTCAGGAGATTGTCTTGACCAGGACCGAACCCCTAAATGCATTGAAGCAGCTACCATGTGATTGGCTGATTAGATAATTGCATTAATGAGAAATTTAACAGGTGTTCCTAATAATCCTTTAGGTGAGTGTATTTATATAATTATAGAGTTTATCTAACATAATAGATATATCTACCTATATATGTATATATACATATATATCAAAAATAATAGATTAATCATATATAATATATATTTCATGTATATTCTCCAGGTATACCATGCACAAATAGAGACAAAGACTGCTAGGACTGCTTTACAGAAACATGAATCTCCAGTGTTTATTGAATATATAGTTATTTACATATTTCTCAAAGCACTTTCTCTCTGTATTGAGGCAAATTGTTTTCAAAAATAAAAGTCACACTTCAAATTCATCAGCCTTCCAGTTGCAGTCCAGTGGGCGGGGCTAAGGCTACCTGGCTACAGACATGCCTACACACACATGTACACACAGGGGTTTCTTACCCCTTTCTTACCTTACACGCACGCACGCACGCACACACACACACAAACAAAAACTGAAATTATTTCTTCTCGTCAGGCCATTGTGTCTATAACAACAGTAATTGGGACATGGACTGAAACATTGACATCACAATGACATCACTTCATTGACCGGTTTAAAGCTGACGCAGCATACTTGACTGTGCTCTTTATTTTTCCATATTGATCCTTAACATTTTGCATCTTCACTTCGATTGGCTGATAGATTGATTGACTGATATATTTGCAAGAGTGAGGTTATGAAAAGTGGTTGTGCAGTTCAAAATTTCGTATAAAATCTAAAGCCATACCTTTATGTGGGGGGTGGGGGGGGGCAGTAAATATAGGAGGAAGTCTGTGGACGTTTACATTTTCAGTTAAACAGTCTTTATGCAGTCTCTGTTTGGCTGCATCTGAAGTTCAAGGGTCACAGTTACATTACCGTATCTCGCTGATAAAATTGGACCTTTTGCAACAAAAATGTCATGTTGCCATGGACACATCATACTGCTTTGTTTAGATTTCCAGTTGAATTTTTGACCTTTGCATCGCAAGCTTGCAGGTAGGTGGCATTGAGTACTGTTCAAGTGTCTGGTTTCCTTTGAGGGTTGAACCTGGATGTTTGACCCGGAGGAGCGGTGGTTTGGTTAGGGCTACCTGACCTTCTGTAGTTCCTCTCGGAGCCAGGCTGGTAGTGGCTGACCCAGTCTGTGCAGCAGCTTAGATAATTCAATGTTCTGATCCCTGTAAAATCTGGAGAGAAACGCTCGTGACTAGAAAAGAAAAGAAAAGAAAAGAAAAGACAACACAGAAAACAGAAAACATTTTTAGTGAGCAGAGCAGCTACAGACTTTTGCATAGGGGTGAAACGGGACACATTTTCGGTACGGGTCTTATGTTTTGGAACGCATCGGTTGTGAACGAATGCAGTGTTATTTTAACCATTGCACATGCAGAACTTAAAGCTACACTATAGCCCGTTCACACATAGAGTCTTTACTGGTAAATTACTGCTAAATGACCATGTAGAGATCATGTGAACAGGACCTTTTCAAAATTACTGGTAAATTGCACACATACATTATTCGCAGGCAACTCCGGTTTTCTGGTGCAGTGGCGAGGCAACACAAGGGCCAGGGTGGCACTGGCCTACTCAGACATGTCAAGTTTCAGAAATAAATAGTTATTTTAGTGTGAAAAATATGAAATAATAAAAACACATAATTTATTTAAAAACATTAAAGGGGATGTCTAATGCTATTTCATGCATTCTGATTTATTTACACGTTAAAGAGTTGGATTCTCATGCTAAGCATGGCCAAAGTAAAAAAAAAAAAAGAGTATTTATTTTCCAAATACACCTCTTCAGGATTGAACCTATACGTTTCTGAAAGTTTTTTTTGAGTATGGTCCTGAAGGGCAGACATCATAAAGGGCAGAATTCCTTGTATGGGCACTTCTCCCGTATGAGCGTGTGCACACATCAACCAGAGCGAGAGACAGAGCACGTGCCCATCAACGAACTTCGTTCGGGTTACGGGTGGTGTCATTTTGTTTTTAGACCACGAAATCATCAATGTCACTAAAGAAGTCTGTTTTTTGGTTGTGAGGGAAAGATAACCTTGTTCAGCTTCCTAAAGAAACCAGTGTAACGGAGTTGTGCAAGTGTGTTTGCTGCATCAAATGTTTGTGTTTTGTTTTCCCCACTGCTGTACAGAAACATACTGAACCACAAAAATGTTACGTATGTAACACTCGTTCCCTGAAGGAAGGAACGGAGACGTACGTCGCACGTTGAACATAACCGACTGAAAGGGAACCGAAGTACATACCGTACTGTAATCGTTGTGTACCGTTACACCCCAAATAGTATATGTAACAATGTTCTCAAAGAGACAAAAAAATGAAAATTCTGTCATTTACACATCCTCATAACATTCCAAACCTTTGACTTTTGTTCTTCTGTGGAACACAAAGAAAGATGTTTTGAGAAGTGTTGTCCATACAATGACAGTCAGTGAAGTCCAGGATTGTTTTGGACTTCACTGATTTTCACTGTAAGAAAAAACTGTTGAAACATTCTTCAATTTCTTCAATTCTTCTGTGTTTGGCAGAGGAAAGAAAGTTGTACAGGTTTGGAACAACATGAGGTGGGTAAATGTAATATTCCTTTTTGTTTTTATTTTTGGTGTGTGAGGAAAAACAGTGAGAAGGAAAATGGAGAAATATGAAGCGAGAGTTGTTCTTTTGGCATCAGTTATGCAGTACATAAGCTACAGACATTGTTAGCTGCTGCAAAATTGAACAGTCAAAGGTCAGAGTGAGTTCTCTCTCTATATATGACCCATATTACTCAATGATGGCAGGCCTCTATAATGCAGCTCTAAGCATTAAAGATTAAAGGTTCCATTTTGCTCAGAGTTTACTGTTGTTAGGTAGTACCTCAGAGTCCATGGGTGGGTATTTGCGGCCTTTGCTCTTCCCCAAACACTTAGTCCTGCCCCCTTCCAACAGCTGACACCAGAAGCCCTTCTGAGGATCAAACCTGTCAACAGATAGAGAACTCTTTACAATCTTAAAGACTTCTTTCCTCAAAAAACATCTTTAATATATACTGTGCATATAGTGTAAAATAATATCCATCTATCCAACCATCCATCATCTCTCAACTGCCGCATCTCTGTTACATCACTCATACTCAGTGATGTATAAAATCGGAAAAACTTCGGAACGGTGTGCCCCCAGTCTGACTGACAGATGTCTGCTGTAACCTTGTCTGTCTGTCAGATGAGACATGGTCTGGTTTGATAAGCATTCAGAAACACATCAGCAATCTCTAACAGCTTTCAAAAAATGCAAGTGAGTGTGTGTGTGTTGGTTCTTTGACAAAGCATAAGCGGAGTTGTTAGGGTTAATTCCCCCAAAAATGAAAATTCTGTCATCAATTACTTTCCCTCATGTTGTTCGACACCCGTAAGACCTTTGTTCATCTTCGGAACACAAATGAAGATATTTTTGTTGAAATCCGATGGCTCAGAAAGGCCTCCACTGACACTAATGTCATTTCCTCTCTCAAGACCCATAAAAGGTACTAAAGACGTTGTTACAAAGTCCATCTCACTACAGTGGTTCTACAATCATTTTATGAAGTGACGAGAATAGTTTTTGTGCGCAAAAGCCCGCCCCGAAATAACGACTTATATAGAGATGGCCTATTTCAAAACATTTCTGAGCCATCCGATTTCAACAAAAATATCTTCTTTCGTGTTCCGAAGATGAACAAAGGTCTTACGGGTGTCAAATGACATGAGGGAAAGTAATTAATGACAGAATTTTCATTTTTGGGTGAACTAACCCTTTAAGATTGAACACTGGTCTGGGGAGTCTGCTATGTATTTTCTACTGCACAAGAGGCGTGATCAACGAGCATATTTCATTCAAATGTAATTCTGCAAGCAGTTGGATAGTCCTTCAACCAATCAGACCACAAGAGGCGTGATCAACGGGCATCGATCCATCCTTCTCTATCCATCATTGTGTTAAACTGGCCAATATTAGGATATAACAGGATAAGCCAGTCTGTGACTGGTTCCTGCAAAAGTGTGACAGAAGCAGGATCAATTAATATACAGGTTTCCAGCCTGAGCTTCAGGGCGAAATCAAATCGCCGGAAGACCAGGCTGGGTTTACCCAGTCTATAAGCAGATAGTACTTTAAAACATGAACTGCATGTCACTTATGGCACAATGTATTTTTATTTCACTCTCTCACTCTTCACCTGTCTTTCTCTCTCTCTTTTTTAGTCTCACTCACTCCTTTTCCTTTTTTTCTTGCTCAAAAGTATGCTCAGATATTCTTTGTTTAGTCTCAGTCATAGAAAATACAGAGAGAATAAAGAATATAAGAGTCTTTTTTCCCCCAACTTCGGGCACTTTTATATCTCCAGGGATTGCTATATTTTAAAACTAAGATATTTTTTCACTTTATGAATATCACATTATAATATTCTATGAAACTTTTTACCATACTCTATTTTTAGCAAGTAAAAGCATAGTATTTAAATGCCTATATAAAATCATCCTGATATGCAAAACGTGTGCAATTGTGTGTATTTAGGATAAATTAAATGTTAGTAATTAAATTATACAAAAGAGAATGTTTAAAAGATAATTTCCCTCACAGAAGGTATTGAATCCCAATACATATTATGAGATGTGGTTGAGATGACACTGAGGTGGAAACATTGGAAAAGGTTTTGGAAAAATGACAAAACCCTTCTGTAATGCTTGCACATTAACTGTCGGACATTTTTTGTGGACAAATGAATCCAGTGAATGTTAAAAGTGTGATTTAAGAGGGGTTATTTTATTAATTCAACAGGGCATTCCAAAAGTACCCAAGAAACACCCATAAAAGAGATGAAAGCATCATAGAGGCAGAGGGAGTGATATATGACATGAGATGAGTGAAAATAAGTGGAACTGCAAAAGAAGATTGTTGAAAGACAGAGACTGAAACAAAATATGAAACGAGGAAAGTGAAGCCACAAAAAGAAGTGATAGTAAATGAAACTGACAGAAAACAAGAAAAAGTAGAAACAGGCATGATGAGAGAGAGAATGAGAGATGTGTGGAGAGATGAAGTGAGAGAGACTCAAACAGAGGGAGGTTATTAATAAAAGCCAAAGATTGATGGAGCTGTCTGTGCTAGAGAACACATGCAGACTCACAGAGCATTTAAACACACACACGAGAGAGAGAGAGAGAGAGAGAGAGAGAGAGAGAGAGAGAGAGAGAGAGAGAGAGAGAGAGTAAAAGACTACTCGTCAACCTTTTATACCAATGGCCATAGACACAGGCAGCAGCTATATTTTTCTTTCTTTTCTTGCATTTTTGGTCCTTATTGGTTCAGGACATATATTGACAAATATTTTTCAAGACAATTATGACATGCATTATTTTAAAGGAAAGGCTTTTTATTTAGGGACTTTTGACATATTTTCTCTTCCTAAGTTGAAATGAATGTTGTTTCATTAAATGTGTTACAATACAATATGATTTATGGACATGGTTCAAAATTAACATTTAACACTTGCTAATGGTGGGTGGACAAAGAAAATGTATCTGTCACAAACATTTCTCACTGCCCATTAGGCCATTTATTTTTGGCATGTTCTCCCTTTTTTATAACCATGTATTTCACTTTTTTTCATTAATTTTGTGATTTAATGTGTGGAATATTTCAAATATGTGTTACCACACAAGTATCAGATTAACTTCTTTGGTAAATATTGTTAGAAGTTGTGTTGTGAAAGATGCTTTTTTAGACGGTCTGTATGAAACTTTTTTGAGTTGCAAATCATTCGAATACGGGGCAGTTGTGGCCTAATGGTTAGAGAGTCAGACTTGTGGCCTAATGGTTATTCGATTCTCAATACTAGAAGGACACGACTGCGGTGCTCTTGAGCAAGGCACCTAACCTCCCATTGCTCCCCGGGTGCCGCAGTGAATGGCTGTCCACTACTCCGGGTGTGTGTGTTCACAGCTTCAGCTTGCGAGTTCACTACTCACTGGTCTTAATGTGTGGGCACTAACTTGGATGGGTTCAAGGACAAATTCTGAGTATGGGTTAGCATAATTGCTATCAAGTCACTTCACTTGACTAATTGATAAAGAAGTGTGTTAAGTGTTATGTGTTAAGTGTTCGTTTTTAAATATTATTTATGAGATAGTGTGGCCTCATCCTCTGACAGGTGCTTTTTCAGCCATTCAGAAGCATTGTTTGACAATGAACAACACTTTTGCAAATTGCTGTATTACGCACATACACACATTCCCTCCTCTCCTCACTTACTCCTATTATGTTTTCATAATTGTAAGAACATACATGACACTTTAAGAGCAATTTAACAGAGAAAGTGTCAGTTGCCTAACGAGCTGTTTTTAATTTGGAGAGGCCAGATGAAGTTAATCCTCTTGCTCTCATTCTGTGCTAATGGCTTCAACCAGATTATCACAATTAATCTCATTCAGACTCTGTACAGATTATACAGGCATCAATTGCTGAGAACACGGATCTGTTAACTCATTTTATCAGATGATTCTCAAACACATGGGACTAGGGACAGCATGGATGGCAGGCTTGCTCCTGTATTGTATCTCTGGATGAGCCTGTGTCCATCTGTGTGCGTAAGTATGTGTATGGCTTCCTTTTGCATATCCAAGTGGGGACCAAATGTTCCCAGAGAGATAATAAAACCTAAAAAAAAAACAGTGTCTGGACCTTTGTCACACAGCTTTGTCAAAGTTAACATGTTAATGGGTTACTTCACCAAAAAAACTTACATCAATTACTCGCCCTCATGTTGTTCCAAACTTGTAAGACTCTTGTTCATCTTCGGAACACAAATGAAGATAATTTGGAAGAAATCTGAGCGATTTCTGAGCGATCAATGTATATGTTACGATCGCCAGTGCCTGTGATCACCACCAGAGGGCACTCCACCCTGGACTATTGCCAATACATCTCAGACTACATTTCCCATAATCCCTTGCCCGGACTCATCAGCCATGATTGTTTTCAGCTGTGTCTCATTAACCTCATTAGCCCAGCCTATATAAACCATGTTAACTCTGTCATTCACTGCAAAGTCTTGTTTAGTGTTACACTGTAATTCTGAATGGTCTCCCTGGTTTCACGGTGTCTGCCTTTGTTCCCTGCCTTGTTGTGTTTGTTTGTTTGGACTAGAGGATGAATACCCGACCCGAGCCCGATAGATATTTAAAAATAATGTTCGGGTTCGGGTCAGGCTCTGTCACGTCAGCGCAATAAGGCATTGAACATTTGAAATTTAAAACAGCTTATTATGTAGGTAGCCAATGAGCCTGTTTAACTTGATGCAAAGGTATGTTTTTGTGATTAAAATAAATGAAAAATATTACCCTAACATCCGTCTTCCTGTGTGCAAAATTTTGTATATGTAGCTGTGACAATGCAACATGTGCGTCAATATTGCACATTAGGCTACATGTGACTGGCAGCGCAACCTCAGCGCTGCTGGCAGGACCAGCAGAGGACAGCCTTGAAGCCATCCACAGTTGATGCAATCCTTTTTCTGCATAAAAACCTGGATTAGCCTAAACTTTGATGGATGGATTGTGTAAATAGATCCCATGTTGCAGTGTAGTAGACGTACAGTTTTCGAGAAAAATGGTAAGAGTGATTTTCATTTCAATAAAACGCATTTGTGTTATGTTAATGTTTTGTTCCGTTAGCTTGGGCCATTTTTGGTAGACCTTTGTTCATTTAATTTCAATTGGCTATTTGATTTGGCCCTGTGTTAACGTGTGTATTTGTTTCCCCGTCTGCACGCTGATGCGCTAATCATTTCAGAATGCCTTCCTACAGTTGCTAAATAAAAGCGGGCTTTCCACACGAACAAACATACATGTGTCATTATTATGAGAAAAAAAATTGCTTTGGGTTCGGGTCGGGCTCGGACATAAATATCTTTATGCCTGTCGGGCTCGGGTCGGGTTCGGTTACTACTCTGTCGGACGCGGGACAGGCTCGGACAGAAAAATGTGGCCCGATCCGCACTCTAGTTTGGACTGCATGTCTGTGTTTTGACCTTGCCTGAACTCTTGACTACGATTGTGGATTTCCCTTTCAATAATACTGCGTTTGGATCCTCTACCTGTGTCTCTCTGAGCAGCTTGTTACAGAATAAACGTGCACAAATGATAAACATAAACTCAAGCAAGTTCGCTTGACATGTGAAACAAATGAGGTTCATTCTCCTATGTTACGCAGCACGTTTGAGCTTCCACAAGAGGTTTGTTCTCATGCGTCAAGCAAATTCAATCTGTTTTGCAAATTTAGCAAATATTACAGGTTGCATTTTTAAACAGAATGAATATATTGTCAATGAAATCTGAGAGGTGAATATGGATTATTGAATTTTTAGTAATGCAAGTGTGTGTGAAATGTTTTGATTTGAAATATTCACATTTTAAATATACAACAATGTTGAATTTCAGCCCATAAAAATACAAGCCCTAAAAATACAATGCATTAAAATGCAAGCACGGTTAATGCAATGCATATTTTTTCAAGTAGTGCAATTGAACAAGCTTTTTTGTTTTCAACATTTGGCATTATTTTACTTCCATAGAAACACAGACAATGAAATGGTAATCCGAACTAGAGGTAAAAGACTGCAGGCCAGTGGCTAAAATATCTTTACACATTTAAGATTACATCCATAAAGTGTGGGGAAATGTATTTTATCATTCAATTATTAGAGATGAATATTTTCGCGTTTACATTTCATGTACATTATATGAAGTTCCGGTTTTGTTACCCACTAACTACCATTACTACCCTTACCATTACCCACTAAGTTTGGGGTCAGTATTTTTTTTAAAGAAATGAATACTTTTATTTAGCAAAAATGTACTAAACTGATGAAAAGTGTCACTAAAAACATAACAGCGGTAAATAAATTACATTTCAAAATGAATTAAAATAGAAAAATGTATTTAAATTATTATATTTTACAATTTTACTCTATTTAGCAAATAAATGCAGTCTTGGTGAGCCTAAGAGACTTCCTTTAAAAACATATTACAAAAAAAAAAAAGTTAAAAAGTAAATATATAATAATTGTAATTATGCAAATTAAAAAATCACTGAGATGTACCCACTTGAAATAAAACAAGTGGTTTGTTTTTATGTGTGTGACCCTTACGTGAGTGCCTGGGAGTAGTTGTAATAAGGAGTGACACCCAGAAATTTCTGAAGCTCGTCCATCACTTTAGCTGGGTCATTCCTCAGTTGCTGTCCATCAATAATCATTAGCTACAGAAAGAGATAGAGAGAAACAGACAGGGAGAGGATTCAGAAAAAGTCCTGTAAAAATCCCGAACTCAGCAAGAGTTGGTCCAGACCACTGACAGATGTGCGTTACCTGGTTTGGAGGGTAGTATGTGAGCCATCTCTCCAGATGTGTGGCGTAGAGTCCAGGCATGAGACAGCGGTTCTGGAGAGAGCGCAGCTCAGGTGGTGCGAGCTGGTCGGCTGAAATGACCTCATAAAAACTGAACTGCAACGCTGCTGGGTCTTCATGAGCCCTCTGATGCTGCCAGTGAGATTAAAACTATTTTAAAAACCAAAACCAACTACAAAATTACTTAAATATCAGTATTTATTCTAATTATGACTGGTCATCAATTGCAAATTGGTCAAATACTTTTGTATAATTGTAATGTTGTTGTATGTAGTCTTGTTACTTGGCCGATTATTTTCAACATTGTAATGGTTTATTTTTTTCCTTATCTGAAGATGATCTACAAGTAAGATAATGCAATCAATTCAACTCAAGATAATATTTATTTGTTAAGTAGCGATGTAATAAGATAGATAATGTGCAGGGCTTGAAAGGTATTTAATCTGAATTAATATTCCTTTTACACAGGATATGAGATTGAAATGTTTTTCTTTTCTTGTGGTGTGCAGTAACAGCTTCATGCTGTGCCCTCCTGTGCATGCTGTTGATGAGATTTGTACCTCACACAATCTCTAACTTGCGTTTACACCCAGTGATGTTCTCACTTACACATATTCAATCTTTCCACAATATCACACATGAACATGTGCATGCTTGGTTCCCACGTAAATCCACTAAGCACACCAACACGCATACACAAACCTATTTTTCTATTGGAAAAATGGCTCTCCTTAAGTATACATGCACATGACTTTCTGATTTACATTAATATTTTTGAATATCATTATGAACATAACATGACAATACTATATTTAAAATAGGATGAATATGATAATGATAGAATTTAAGACATGCATGTTTTTTGTAATTCCTTTATGGAATAATAAATGGCTTTATTTAATTTTGATGTATTTTTTAATTTGCAATTTAGTAATTCTTTACAGTATTTTCATTCTCATTCTCATGTACCTATAACATTAATGTTTTATGTATTCTGACGTATTTATTTGACAGCTTGACTTTTCACATAAATGAGGGCTCCATTACTGTTGATATTCCACAAAAGGTGTTTGCATGACCCAAGAGTCTGACCACTGGACTATTCTACCATTGAAATGATTTGGATCAGTAAGATTTTTTTATGTGTTTGAAAGGCTCACCAAGGTTGCAATTATTTAATCAAAATAAAGTAAAAATAGTAATATTGTGAAATATTATTACAATTTAAAATAAATATTTTCTATTAATATATTTTGAAATGTAACTTATTCCTTTGACGGCAAAGCTGAACTTCCAGAAGCCATTACTCCAGTATTCAGTGTCACATGATCAATGCGTCTAATACTTCTTTTGTTCATCAGTTGGTAAACTTAATAAATCAGAATTGGGGGTCTAAGTAGGCTTCAGGATTCTGAAGAATGGAAGGGACTAAATCATTGCACTGCAGCTGGATGTGTGTTTACACACGTATAGGTGTTTTGTGTATCAAGTAGTGTCTATTGTAGTGTGTCTTATTTGATATGTATTGATATGAATTCATGTGAGATAGTAAGCGCTGTGGGACGCGAGACAATTTTTGGAAGAAATTCCAACAATAATGGGTAAACTGAATAAGCTCAAGAAACATTTCTTGTTGGAAAAAAGTATGCTTGTGGAAACTGTGATACTTTTTTTAGAATTCTATGATGAATTGAATGTTCAAAAGAACATGTGATCAAAATCAAATGTGAACATTTGTAATGTTACAGAAGATTTCTATTTCTAATACATTTGATTCATTTAATTGATTCATTTAATGTGTTCTTGCTGAAAAAAATATTTTTTTCTTCTTTTAAAAAATACCAAGCTCAAACTTTTGAATGGTAGTGTAAATGAAATATCAATCCTAATTCAAATCCTAATTGATATTGGAAAATTCCTGTGCATGTAAACATAGTCAATGGCATTGATTTTCCTTTACAAGCAGTCTCTTTAAGCAGGGCTCCACCCACACATCTCTGTTTGGACAATTCATTTTTGCTCTGTTATTCGTCAGTGTCATACCTGGTACCAACTGTACGCCCTGTCTGAAGGGTTGATCAGCAGAGTAAGGATCTTGGCTTTAGGCAGGAGAGCAGCGGCTCGTTTGGGCGTCTCCTCAGATGGAAAGTAATTTGCGCTTTTCTCAAACAGGAAATCTGTGCTGACATTAGACGGTACGGGAAAGAACTCCATGTACCTTTGAGAAGAGAGGTGTATTGAATTAGAGAATACTCCTACAAAGACAAATGCACACACAAGTACAGGCTTCATTTACTGAAGGACATTTTGCCATGGAAGATTTTGTCCCCTCCACTTAATGAAATAGCTTGAGGCGAGAATATATCTGGGTCAATGACAAATAAGTGTTTCCTAGATAAAGAAAATGGGGAAAAAATCTAGTTATAAATAGCTACAGTATAAATCTAGTAAGAAGATATTTCACTTACACATTGAATACATTGAGCCACAAACTAAGAATTCCCACAACTTATTAATTTGTTAAATTGTGGATATGTTACACTAATTTGTTGCCTTGAGGGAACATGGATTAGTACAAATTATTACTACATGGCCTCGATTTACATTGAATTAAGGCAGTTGTATACTGTGCAAGTTTTGACACCAGGGAGGATGTGAGATATTGCACGTTATGAGTCAGTTAACCTGATAATCACGTCAAAGCAGCTGGTACATGACATGACTGTACTGCATGGTGTGCCGGCGGCAATCATATGAGTTTCCGTGATAAACACAGGGACCGGAGCGTTCAATGTTGCTGCGATAGCTTTGGATAGAAAAAAGAAAGAAATGTGTGTGTGTGTGTTTGTGTGTGACAGAGTATGTGCAGGCTGTATGGTTGCAGCCACTGAGCTACAGTATAGCCTAATAATATTCATCGATCTAGCCTATGTAGCGTAGTTATGTATGATTTGGCCATAGGGGATAGCCTATATGTTGGTCAAAATCGGTCCAACTTCCCAAATTTTTTAAACATGATCGGGAGGTGCTCATAAAGTACTCGTCTCGTAATTCCTCTCACACGCTGTGCGCCCATACGAGCATCAACGGTTTCCACACAATTTCTCCCGAGTGAAAAAAATCACCTGCAAGCTCGTACAACAGCAAAAATCACACCATGTACACCACGCATTAGGGAACAAATTAATCAAACATGGCCATGAATTAATAAGTTGTGGGAACAAATTCACAATTCATGGTCACAATATCTTTCTCCCCGCATATCATCATATATATTTTTTCAATATATTTTTCGAAGTAAAATATATATGATTTTGTTTGAACTTTATTTGAACTTTGCTTTGCTTTGCTATGCTATGTCATGAAGAGGTAAAATCATCTAAAGAGATATTCTTAAAGACTTTTACCTATAGAGGGCCTTTAGGGGTCCAGTGCAATTTTCTGTTTTATTTTGTATGTTGGCAACACTATATGACTTTGATTTAGACCATTGGATTTATTATAATAAAGAGTCATATTTGGGTGGATTAAAACTTGGAACACTTTTTACTCAGCAAATTTCCACAAGACGTAACTAGATAAAAAATGTATACTTGTATAGCTGTTGATCCATGCATTAATCCACTGAGCTACACAACCCTGAGATTGACAGTAGCAGATGCAGAAAGTTATCAAATTAAATATAGTTAATTTAAGCACATAAATGGGTCAGTAAAAAGAAATGACTGTGTAATGATAATTTAAGAACTTAAGTTAGAATAGCAATTAAAACAAAAATATTATTATTTATATTTAAATTACATTTTAATTTGGAAATTAACCAATACTCTATACTGACCTCCAGATTAACACATTACATAAAATATTCATCAAAACAGTGGAAAATCATGTTTAATCATTTGTGTATAATCTGATTAATATTCATGCACCTTCACCATTTTGTGACATCACAACCAGTGCGTTCTCTGCCAATAACACCTTTAACAAAGTGAAACCCAAACACAAAAGTGTCTGGAGCACAAGTACATGTTTCACACTCACCAGTCGATGCCTTTGTGATAGTTATTGGTGTTGAAAAACTGAACTTCCTCAAATGTTTTCACACTGGGGAAGTTGCTGGAGATGAAGGGATGCATGATCAGGAAGAGGTAGAGTGCCGTCGTTCCTGGTGAGAGAGAGAAAGAGATGAAGGGAGAAAGGAGGAGGGCAGAAGAGAAAGGAAGAAGGAGGAGAAGTAAATCAACGTGCCCTTCCCCTGCTAATGATGAAATTATATGTGCAGCTGATAGCGCTGAAGAGAAACATTTTGGGCCTGGAGATTCAGCCCACAGACCGAGAAACTAAGAGACATGGGATCAATACCCCATTTACCTTATGGATTTTTTTTCTGTGTGTGTGTTGCGAGTTTGTGATACAGCAGGAAAGAAGATGAGTGCAGAGAGGAGAAGTGTTTAACAAGACAGTGTCTTGACACCAATCAAAATCTTACAGCCCCAAAACAGCGCTCAGTCTTTTCCCTTGTTCTACCCCCAGCCCTCTGGGGATGTGTCTGTATTGTTCTCCTCTAGAGCTCAACGCCCGTGGTTGCACTTTCATCATTTCTAGCAGCGCAAGGTGTGATATGAAGCAGGATCAAGGGGAACAGCAAAGCGAGGAGATGCGTGCACACACGGCTTTGAAGCCCTGCAAAAGGAAAGACGTAAGAAACATGCTCTCTTCACAGAAGTACAGAATTACCTGTTTTCTGAGGCCCGACCACCATGAATTTGGGCAGCCTGTCGCAGGTCTTCTCTTTGGACCAGATGTCCTTATGCCGTTTGTCATCACATGGGTTCTAAAAAAACCCAACATCATAAATGGGATCAGGCACAAGGTTCTATCAAATCAATATATGAGCTGTTAACCGAAGCACAGAGACAGAGGACAGGTCACTGTCTGTAGTGTGACGCCTACACTATATGGATCATCCTTGAAATCATCTTCAGATATCTTATGATGATAATAGATATTCTTAAAAACCTATTCAGATGGAATTCATTTTCAGGACATACAGTATGTAATGTAATTGTTACTGCAGCAATTTAAGAAGCTATTTATGTTGAGAACAGAACAAAATGAAAATCAATTGAAATCTTTTTTTTGTTGTTGCCTAATTTGTCACCTGGTTCCAATTCAGCAGGCTAGAACTCTCCCTGGCTGAATCCAAAATCACCCCCTAAACCCTCACTATTCCCTACTTTAGTCCACTAATACAGTTCACTCAGTGGAGTGAATGAAAACTAGTGTGTGAAGCCATTGAGTGTACAGCGGCTGTACACTCGTTATTGCGGTGCAGTGTGGGATTGAATGAGTGCACACAAACATGTCCATTATGGTTTCGGACACCGCTACAAATGGCTGTCCCTTCAAATAGTGCCCTATTTAAGGGTATGGGGGGTGATTTCGGATTCAGCCCCTATCGTGGAGAGTGAGGAGGGCAGCCCATAACACATCTCGATTGAGACAGAGCAGTCTGTCAGATATGTGTGTGTATGCACGCACGCCGATCTGATGGTGTGTGTGTGTGTGTGAGTTTGTGTGCATACCGTATGTGTGTTTTAAATGCAGTTACAAAGCAATTCATTGGTTTTGTTTAACTCTGAAACATTTTTCGATTTGTGTTGTGGTAAAAATAGCTAGCGCCAGCAACCATTCTACGTCATCGAACATAGAATGCAAACAAAATGGTCGCTCGTTGTCCAAATATGCAATGGATTTTTTAAATAATGTAGATCTTTCATGGGTTTTCTACTACATGTTTCTGTACTAGACATCAAGTCTTAACACCAGGGGATCCCTTTAAGAAGTCTGAAAAATTATTGACTGGAATCCATTAAAATAAATGCTCACCAAGGATGCATTTATTTAATAAAAAAACCTGTAATATTGTGAACTACTTACTACAATAGAAAACAAATTTGTTTTATTTTAGTATATTTGAAAATGTAATTTGTTCTAAATTTATTTTAAACATTTATGAATTTTTAACTCCAGTCTTCAGTTTCACACGATCCTTTAGAAATCCTATATTCTGATCTAATATTCAAATATTATTTATAATCAGTTCTCATTAAATCGTACTTAAACATTAAAGTAAATTCAAATATTTGAATATGGTTAAAAGACAGTGTGTGTCTTTCTATCATGACTGACCTGCCATAGCGGGTGCCTCTGCTCCGGGAAGAGTGTGAAGTACTTGTGTGCGAGCTGCATAGGGGGAAGTGTGTGCAGCCTCAGGTTGGTCCAGCATTTCAGGAAGTTAGCCAAATTAGTAAATGTATACAATCCCAAGCGGTCATTCCCATAGTTGGAGAGATGAGTCATAAATATACTGATCTACAGAGAGGAACAAAGAGAGAAACTTAAGTAAATACTCATATGTCAAAAGTAAACAGCAGCATTTGCTACTATAACATTTCCACTTATAAGTTACAAATTATAGTGACATTAGTTGTAATACCCTAGTGTTTCCTGTAGGCAGCAGTATTGTGTATATTAATGTTCAGGTCTTAAACCTTTGCTCCTCCATTATACTAACACCTTTTCTCATAAGAGCATTAGAGGAGAGAGAAAACCATTTAAATACAAACCGACCCACATTTGTCAATGTTAGCTGCAATTGTGCATGATTTTATTTGTCAAACATGTGTTGTAAACGGCCCAGCAGATGTTGAGGTAATGTTGATCATTTGGTTTGCTGACATTGTTTGATAAAGGCTAAATGTCGCCTAGCAACCCTATACACTGCACTAGGGTGTACTGATTTCCTGCGTCAGCCCCTTTATGGGTTGGTTCAGAGCACCCCTGGGGCACATTCAATTACTGCAGGCCGATCAGCGGTCTTTCATATGAGGTAAGCCCAGCGGATGCGTCCACTTCATGTGGAGTGGAGCTGTAATTCTGATGTAATCCACTAGAGTAAGGTCATTCGCGGACAGTGTCTGTGGAGATTAGGATCAATACAATTAACAAGGGTCTGCTGAGAGAAGAAAAAAGATGAGAGGAGAGAAAGACAAGAGAAAAAGGAAGAGTGAAGAAGTTTTATTGGGTCTCTATGCTTGACTGGTTTAGTAGGTTGCGTTGCAAGAGGAGAGGAGAGGAGAGGGAATATGTGGCCTAGTTTAAAACAGACACTCCCAGTAATGCCAGGCAGGGTCGCTAAAATTTGCTAAAATTCACCCGACCCAGGGCAAAGTTTTTATGGGTAGGCCCCTACTCACCCAGGTGCAATGAGATAGAGGCCCTTTTAGGGGCACCCCTCAGGGTCCGGGACAACATTCCCAGTTGACGGCCCTGAAACAATGCATCCTTCACTTCAATAAAATCACATAAAATTTAATTTACTGATAACCAGCTATTTTTGTTTTACAGCTACTTGCATGTAATCAGTTATTTTATATTGGATTATCACGCATCTGTAAAGTAATAGTGTCTAGCAATGCTATCAAACACTGTGAATTTAACAGGAAACAATAGTGTTTAACTCTACATAAATGTCATGACATTCAAAAAATAAAATATATTTAGTAGTAGTAGTAGTAATAGTGTTTTACTCAAAGGTTTGGTGTCAGTAAAAGGTTAAATCTTAATACATTTACAAACAAATTCAATTAATCAAAATTGACAGAAAATGCATTTAAAATAAATAAATGCTGTTCTTTTGAAGCTTCTATTCATCAAATATTCCTGAAAAAAGTATAATTTGTGGAAACATGGAAATATTGATAATAATAAAAATGTTTCTTGAGCACCAAATCAGCATATTAGAATGATTTCTGACACTGAAGACTGGAGTGATTATTCTGAACATTTAGCTTTGTTTTCATCACAGGAATAAATTACATTTTTAAATATATTAAAATAGAAAACAGTTATTGTAAATTGTAATAATATTACTGTCAGAAGCTGCACAAACTTTACAGCCAACTAAGCAGTCACAAGTTTTAGCAGAACTCGAGCACCGACATAAATTCATTTTCCTCACAACTCTTACATTTATCATAAACTGAGATCTGCTATATTATATATCTGTTTATTGAATTGAAGGTAAAAGAGAAGACTATGATCCATTAGAACACGCTGTCTCCTGTAAGCTGAAAGTGTTTTATAATCAGCCAGGATCTGGTTGGAGCGTGTAATGGACTCTGTATCAGGGCCTAAGTGCTGCTCCCTCAGAAGGTTGCTGTGGATATGGTAGCAGCACCGCAATGGCAGCAGGCTTTGATTGATGGATGGGATGCTAGGTGACCGTGAGCAGGGCGGGGAATATTTATGGGATAATGAGACAAGTTTAGCAGCTTCTGTCACACGGGCATGCTTTATGCGGGACTGGTGTAACACACACTCTCGCGTACACACTCGCAGCCACTGAATTCAATTTAACCCTCATGGGAAAACGAATGGGACCCGTGATATTAAAAAGATGTCAAGTATTATAAAGTATTTTGGTGGGATTGTGGTGAATGTTCCCCTTCGCTCCATACACATAAGAACACAGGCTTTTCCCATATGTACAACATCAATCTGACCACTGAACAAGTTCTGCTGTACCACAAACAGACTGATCAAGATATGATGTATGCTGTGCTTTGAGCAATCAATAACAAACACACACATAGACTTTGTAAAATAGACACCAGAAAGCAACAAACACCTACACACACACAGCCATAGGTCGTATGATTCATTTTACCTAGTGCTAACAGCCAGGGCAAATAAAGAGAGGAAGCAAAAAGAGGAAAAGAGAGCGGGTGAGTGAAAAAAAAAAGCATCCTTAAAGGATCTCAGGTCCAAAAGCATCTATCCTGCTTGTCCAACACACACTTGAGAATGCCAGCACAAGCCACCATTTTAACAGCTAAATTTGGACTACCTATTGAACATGCACACACACAAACACACACACACACACACAGCAAGAGGATCTAAAGGGTTCCAAACAGATGTTCCTTCTGGAAGAGGTTCAGGACCTGACAGAATTATAAATCACTAGCCTGGAAAAGACATGAAAATTTAACCAGCAAACACACACGCACCACTCTCACACACAAACACAAACACACACAAACACAACACACACACACACACACACACACACACACACACACACACACACACACACACACACACACACACACACACACACACACACACACACACACACACACACACACACACACACACACACACACACACACACACACACACACACACACACACACATGTTGGGTTTTCATGTTTTATGGGGACATTCCATAGGCGTAATGCATTTTATACTGTACAAACCGTATTTTCTATTCCCCTACACTGTCCCTGCCCCTAAACCTACCCATCACAGGAGACATGATGCATTTTTACTTTTTCAAAAAACATCACTTAGTATGATTTATGACCTGTTTCCTCATGGGGACCAAAAAATGTCCCCACAAGGACAAGGATTTCGGATATTGCCATCTTTGTGGGGACATTTTGTCCCCATAACGTAGGGATTGCCAGTCCACACACACACACGATAAGGATAAGAGACTGCAATTACACGCTCACCTTTTCACTGTCACTGTGAGAATTACAGAATTCAAAGCAACAGTGACGTGGCTAATGTTTCAGAATCGTCTTAAATTGGGATGTAAAGTTCAGGCAAGGGGCTTAATAACTAGTTTGTTTGTAAGTACAGTGATTGTGAACTTATTTGGTTGCATCAAAGCAAGACTTAGCTCTCTGTAATATGTAGTCATGTAACATGATGTTTACCTTATAAACAGCCTTCCAATTTCATTTTATCTGGTTGTAGTTGATGTTTCAAACTTCTTTTTCCTCACATAACGGTCAGTGGCACCAAAATTACATTGCCATTGAGTTTAAACAGTATGACAGGAAATACGATACATAAATAATCATAAAATATAATATAATAGTATAGTTCAATGTCTTTACAGAAAATATGAAAGTACTTCTAAGCTCTATTCAATTCTATATTTTATTCTACACATACACCTGCAAAATCCAACTTGATCTCTTTTTTTTGCTGTTCTATGTAGTATTAATCTTGACCTACTTGTTCAGATTGGCGCAACATGATTATCATATGTATACTTGTAATGACTTGACCTGGCCATGGCATTAACCCACACACACACACACACACACACACACACACACACACACACACACACACACACACGTTTGTTTTGTGAAATGTGGGACATTCCATAGGCGTAATGCATTTTATACTGTACAAACCGTATTTTCTATCCCCTACACTGCCCCTGCCCCTAAACCTACCCATCACAGGAGACAGCGCAGTTTACGTTCTGTGAAAAAAACTCATCCTGTGTGATTTATAAGCATTTTAAAAGTGAGGACATAGGAACGTCCTCATATTTCACCCTCTTTTTGTAATACCTATGTCATACCCATGTCATTATACACATTTGTGTCCTGATATTTCACAAAACATGCCCACACACACACACACACACACACACACACACACACACACACACACACACACACACACACACACACACACACACACACACACACACACACACACACACACACAGACACGTTTTGTGGGGACTTTCCATAGACATAATTATTTTTATACTGTACAAACTGTATATTCTATCCCCTTACCCTAAATAACCTCACAGAAAACTTTCTGCAGAATAATGGACACCTTGTGAACAAGATCAACCAGTTTTTTGTTTGTTTTTGTTTTAAGATCTGACATTTACTTAATTCGCTACTTCTCTTCTGAAAGCTATCCTAAAAGACTTGGATTCTTATACTTGTATGGTACTTTGACAATATTTTTTTATTAGTATAGCTCCACAAAATTCATGATTTTGCATTTCACTCATAAAGGTTTGACAATTCAGGACTGCAAGAATGGCAGAAATTTCATGTTTGTATATTCTGATGTCTATTCTACAGCTGATTTTCAATGCTAAATGTATTGAATGATACATTTACAGGGTTCCCACTCTTTTTCAGGGATCATTTTCCAGGACTTTCCCAGGACATTTAAAATTTTACTATGACAGGAATAAAAGATAAGGATCATGCCAAATATTGTTCTCTAAGTCTTTAAAAGGCATACAGTTTATTGCCATGACTTAACTATAAAAACAGTTCTGCTCTTAATCATATATTATGGAAACTTGTTTCTGCCACAGAATAAAAAGAAAAGAAAAGTTAATTGGGGCTTTTTAACTTGTTATTCTGACTTTAAAACACAAAATTCTGACTTTATAACACAGTTGTGAGTTTATATCACACAATTCTGACATTATATCTCGCAATTCTGATTTATAACTCGTAATTGTGAGTTTATCTCTCACAATTCAGACTGTAACACAATTGTGAATTTATATCATGCAATTGCAGGTTTATATCAAAATGATGTGATTAGGAAGCTGCTACCCAGTTAACAATCACTGCATACATGATCAGTTAATAACATTAGCTAACTGCAGCTAGTGCCAACACAAGACTAAACATTCAAAATAAATTATTCAAAATATTTTACATTTTCTCTCATTTTCAATGTGTTTTCCGGGACTGGAAAATTTGTCATAAATGTTCAAGGTTTTCCAGGATGAGTAAAACAGGGTTCCTGTTTTAATATATATTCAAAAACAGTGGTGCTGGACAACCATCTTGCTGTTTGTATAATAAGACAGACACACACACTTATAAACGCGCACACACATGCACACACACAATCGGCTCATTTAACAGGAGAGACCAACTGGAAAATGTTGTCCTCAAGCATCATTCCTTTCCTTCTGTCCTTTATACAATCTCTTTCACTCTGACACAAACAAACACATACTCCCTCTCTCCTTTTCTCCGATTGGATGGCCTTCCTTTTCTTGTACAAACTGTTTAGTTCCGCTTAAAGTCTCTCTCTCAGTGTTGCTGAGAGTTACGGATGTACTTTGACCATCCATTATCAGGATAATTGAAAGTTGACATCAACATACATAATGATGTCAGCTGAATTTGTTGTGTTGCCCTTAAAGGAATAGTTCACGCAAAAATTAAAATTCATCACCCTAATGTTTTAGTCTGTGGTATTTTTTTCTTTGAAATACAACAATAAAATATTTTAAGAAAAATGTTTTTTATACATCAGTTTACAAAGACCACAGTGTTTCCAATTAATTACCCACAATAAAATATTTGTACGCTTCTCATAATAACATAAAAGATCACTGAAGTTGTGTTTTGCACCTTCGATTCCGCAAAGCATCTACTATAAATTAAACTAAAATCTAAATTATGATATGGCTTAGTGGGTTTATCAAATCGCAAAAATCTGTGATTTAATAAGTATATAATCTGTTGTGCTGCATGTTGAGAGAAGAGTAAAGAAAGGCACTGTTTCCATTTACATGTGAGCAGCTCAAGATCCAATATTTACATGCGAGCAGCTCATAATCTGGTGTTTTGTGTGTCTCATAGTGGCTTAGTTCACAGTAAATGCAGTAAACTCCATTTCTGCATGTGCTGTGAGTGCCAGTTGCACTTTATTTTCACATAATTTCCAAGTTACTCTGCAACTACATGTCAACTAACTCTCATTAAAGTATTAGTAGACTGTCTGCTTAGTATCTGCTAATGCTTTATTAGCCCCTTTCACACAGCAAAACCAGTAAATTAGAGTAAAATTACCAGAAGGACTTTATTGGTAAATACACAAGTATGCTGTTCACACAAGCAACAGTGTTTTGGCTTTTTACCGGTAAGAGACATTTACACATCAGCAGCAAAATACCGGTTAATTCTGAGATGTAAGTAATTGAAAATTATTTGTAAACGCTGCGCTGTAGTCTTCATCTGCTTGATTGAAGAAAAATGCTTTAATTTCACTATATGTTCAATCTGACAACATATTTTGACGTCTGAGTGAGAGGCTTAACAGATGATCAGACAGAACGCGTGTTTGCTCTTAAAAACACGAGAAGCGTGTAATAGTATCCAACTGCAGACCCGCAACGCTGATGAATGGAAAAGAAGGCTGGGTCTCTAGCGTGACACGTTGTAAAAGCTCTGAGACGTGGCATATCCCCTATATAGTGCACTATGTGCCATCACCATGTAGAACATAGTAAATGTGTGAACAAATGACTGATTTCAGCCACAGCTTCAGCGTCTATATAGGGAGCGGTACTCTTCAAATTCTAGAGAGCATTTGATTGGAGAGAAGATGTGATAAGTGCGCTGTGATCCGTGATCCATTTTAGTGGAAGTGAGAGACTGTAAGTTTTGAATGCTTATATCTCCTAAATGCAAATTTTGTCATGGTTTAGGAACACACCAGCTTATTCATAACCTTAAGTCTAACATATATTCGTACTAAAAGCAAAAAAAAAACCCTTCAATTTTGGGACTTTAAATAGAAAAAATATATAAAAAAGCTTACTTAAAACAGCGCAGAGTAATCATGTCATTTTCATAAGTCTTTATGATTAGCCCGTTCTGATTTTAATATGTGAATATACTAGTAATCTTCATTTTTGCAAAAAAGGTGCAACTTTACTCAATATAATTGGTTAAAGGGACCATCAAAATAAAGTAAAACCCAGCACTTTACTATATTTCTAATGAGACGTGTTTGTAAACCTCTTGTCACATAAACTTAAAGGTCTCCCTGCAGTTTTCTACCAAAATAAAATGTTTAACTTTTGCAAGTAAATAAATGAACACAGAAAGAATTTTACTATTGTATAATTATTATGAATTTTTATTTTACAGTGTGATTTTATTACAATAGTAATATATTTTGGTCTTAGAGATGATGATGATGATGACGATGATAATGGGTATGAACGAGGGTAAACTGGAGTGTCAAAAACACAGTGTTCTCCCCTCTGTAACTGATGTTATGCTCTGTTAACCTCATGCTCTCAAGCCAAGCACAGCTCACACACACACACACACACACACACACACACACACACACACACACACACACACACACACACACACACACACACACACACACACACACACACACACACACACACACACACACACACACACACACACACACACACACACACACATTTACATTTTCAAAAAACATCACAGTGTGATTTATAAGATCTGTTTTCCTCATGAGGACCAAAAAAATGTCCCCACAAGGACAAAAATTTGGATATTGCCATCTTTGTGGGGACATTTGTGTCCCCATACCGTAGGGATTACCAGTCCACACACACACACACACACACACACACACACACACACACACACACACACACACACACACACACGCACACGCACACACCTTGTTTCAGAGAGAGGACCTCAATAATGAATGGGCAGATAAATGAGTTTCCCTTAAAGCCCTCTAGACAAGGAGACAAAGAGAGCACATGGCATGGCAGATTTTTTTTCTTTTTTTCAATCAATGTTATACCAATGTTTTTTTTCAGTGTAATAACATTTTTATCACTGCCATAAAATGTTTAATCTATGCTACTGAAGTAGGAGAGGAGAGGAGAGGAGAGGAGAGGAGAGGAGAGGAGAGGAGGAGAGGAGAGGAGAGGAGGAGAGGAGGAGAGGAGAAGAGAAGAGGAGAAGAGAAGAGGAGAAGAGAAGAGGAGAAGAGGAGAAGTTCATGAAGAGAGTGATGTATGTCATTAATAAGTAGTGCTGTGTCTTCATGTTAACAGTGATTCATTTTAACACAGAAGAATGTGGCTGTGATGAATAAATCAAAGAGCCTACGGTCAGATTAATGTATGTATGTGATGGGTTTGAGTTTAATGTAGAAAGACAGATGTGTGATCATTTTACTGGTAATGTGCATCTACAGAACTCTCACAGCACTTTTCAAGCTCAATAGTAGTTTGGATGCTTATTGTAGAAGGGTGTTCAAACAAGATCCACAAAGGAATCAAATTGACTGCTTTATCTTCCTTCTTTCATTTTGATTGGACAGAAAAGTGTTTCTTGGAAATTCTTGGAGACTTGTGTTAATATACTAGAGGCGGAGTTCAGACTCTAAAGTCATGGCAAAACAAAATTCCACCTCATATTACCTGTATTCCAGTCTCAAAACGTTACCAAGCAAACTAAACATTCAATAATTACCACACTAAACATTTAGCACAGACAAAACAAATCTTCATTGATTCGTTGATCAATTTCTAACATGTCATATGGACATCAAATAGGAACAGCTCTGAGCCCTGCTGCATGAAGCAGCATTCAGTTTCTACCCAAGTAAGGTTGAGATTAGTTTGAGCAAACTCATTTTTCTGGCTCAAGAAGGTGAATTGGTTTTTAGTGGTGTTCATTGCCATGGAACTTACGCTACACAGCTACCTGTTGCTTGAAATGTTTATACGTACAAGGCAGGATGGATCCATGCTTTCATGTTGTTTAAGCCAATTTGCTTCAAGGTTTGACAAGTTGTGTGTTCAGATATGCTTTACTGCACCTTGGTTGTAACAAGTGGTTATTTTAGTTACTGTTGCCTTTCTATCAGCTCAAGCCAGTCTGTCCATTTTCTCATAATAATGACAAAAAAGTTTGATAGCAAAAATGTTACAGTCACTGGCTGATGATGCTGAATATAAAATATAAATTCAATATTCAAGTGCAAAAATATAGTGCACTGATCCACACTACAAAAAAGAGAAATTATTCTCAGTATCTCTTTCTTATTGGTTCCTCTTTTATTCAGACAACCACCCAGACAAACACTTAACACACTATTAACGCAGTATCACACATTTTAGGCTTTGGCAAGGTACGTGTGAAGTGATCAATCTTTTTCCACACAGCGTAACTACAATATACTACATCTTCACACCTCCATAACTCCTTATGTTCATTTCACCCACCCTCTCTCTATTTGTGTCTGTGGGTTGTTTATTATTCCCAGTATAAGCAGATGACCAGGATCTTTGTGAACATGAGAACACACAATCTCTGATTACATTCAGCTTGTTTTTCAGGTCAGTGCAGTGCCATGGAAATGAGTCAACCCATTTAGCCAAAGGAGAAGATTCACAGACACAATGCTTTTCTTCACAGACACAAACATACAGAGTATCACTCAACATTACATTTCCATACCTTATACACATAAAGGCTGCACAGGATGTTAGCAGTTCACAATACAGTATCCATTCATCAGTCTATCAACATTATCCATTAATGCTCCACAGTTTCTGCAGACTTTAGGCATCCATTGGCGACTCAACCAGTGTTATTTTAGTAGTATTTATATTTGTGATGTCAAATCGATTAATCACGCATCACGATTAATCACATCCAAAATATATGTGTGTACTGTGTATAATTATTATGTATATTTGATTACACACATGCGTGTATTTATTTAAGAAAAATTTGCATGTATACAGTACAGTATATATATTTATACATATTTTTATTTTGGATGTGATTAATCGTGGTTAATTGATTAGACAGCACTAATTTATATATTTTATTAATACTATACTATACTTTTATTAATATTTTTATTTTAATATTTTCAGTTGCGCCAGCACAAACCCTCTTTTGGCGTTATAAACTTCTGTCAGGATTTACTAAAGACATGCAGTGAAAAATTAGTGCTGAAAGGGTGTGGACGGGGTTATTTTTATGGCTGACCTTATTGCACATGCATTTGTAGGAGTTTCCCTTTCAGACGCAAAATTTATGGGATGAATCACGCAAGGTAATTTACTATGGTTTGCGCTGCTCAATTTATATGTGCACAATTATTTCCCTGAAAAGCATGACCAGACACTAATATGCGCTGCTCTTGGTAGATTGCATTGATCATTATCAACATGCCCCAATGCTAAGTTTCTATATAGTGTAATCATTATTTTCACAACTTGTAATAATGACTTAAAGAGGTCATGAACTGGCTTTTAAAATGTTTTATATTGTTGTCTGAGGTCAACTTATGACGTTTGTGTGGTTTTTACATTAAAAACATCATAATGAATAAGTAATAGGCTATTTTCAACACTGGTTTTGAGGCTCTCTCAAGAAATGCTCTGTTTTGATGGGTATGCCGCACTGTAGACTTGGAAGTAAACGCCCACGGCTAGGTTTGGATAAGATTTGCATATTTAATGAGCTTAAATATGTTTTAATGAGCTTGTTTTGAAAGCGGCAACCGGAATGATTCTCTGACAGGGCTCTTAAAATGTATATTTATCAAACAAACACAATAATTTATCTCTCATCCACCCGTGATTGATTGGAATATAATTTTTTTATTACTTGGCCTGCCAGATCAGTGAATATAAGCGCGAACTGCACACACGTGTGGACGCGTGCTCTAAGAAATTAATGTTATTTCACTTTAAAAAATTCACCGTCCTGCCGACGGGTTTTCGTTTTGGTAGCCCGTTTGGAAAACACATAGCCCCGGACATTAGGCTTTGCGAGCCCTGACCCATACATGTCCGAGTCTGATCCCGAATCGCAATGAACCAACAAATAAAGGATTCTCCAGCCTGTGACAGGTATGTTCTGTTAGACACGTATACATAATCAAAATGATCTGTAACAATGCAATACTATCAAAAGAACATGTTTTACTCACATAAGTGTGTTGCACCATTCCTGTCGGTTCCAATATAGAAGGCACAGCATTGTGTTTTAATCTCAATATGTCTGCAAATCCAGTCTCAACCTTTGTCTTGTTTACAAATGAATCCGCAGTGAAATGAAGCAAACAGACGTGCAATGTCTTATGGTCTTGAGCTGGAACTTCATTCAAAATAAAGTTCATCCATGCATTTATAATATTAGAATCCGAAGGAAGCTTATGCAGGGACTTTGTTCTTCCGCAACCAGGCACAGCACAATATCGCCATGTTTATTGCTCGGTAGCGCGATCCGTTTAGCTCCACAAGTCTGTGGGCGGGGCTACAGAAGCAGGCATACATATTTATCTGTTGAGGTGGCGTTTCCCTGTTCTATTATTGATCAGTATATATTTGAGAGCTCTCATTTTCTGGGTCTAGTGTCAATAAAAGCTTTTCTTTAACTAAAAAGGAAGTTTTCAGTTCTGAAACTTACAGGATATTCTTATATTACCATGACCTTTTATATATCAAAGGCTCAAGGGAAAATTGATTTATCAGTTCATCACCCCTTTAAATGAGGTCAATGTTTATGCCTTAAAATAATACATTGTTAGCAAATTTTTATTAGTTTTTTTCAATTTAGCTTTAATTTTTTCACTTTTGTATTTTTAGTACTTCAACTTAAACATATTTATTTCAGTTATAGTCAGTTACAACATTTCAAACTTTCTTTAGTTTTTCCATTTCATATTTATATTTTATTTAAGCGTTATTCCAATTACCAATAATTATTTGTAATAGTATTTAGTTATAATTTTGGTTAACATTAACAACAGTGGACTCTTCTACAAATCTGGTTTTAGTACAAAAGTTTTTGTGCCAGAACAACCTTTGCCATTGGAAGCGTTTTTTTTCATTAATTTAATAACCTCTTTTTGCTACCCTAACTATGTATTCCCATATGGCTAGATGTAATATCTTTTCCCCCTGCTGCCCGTGACCCTATCAGGACAGACTTGTGACTCAATTTTGGGTTGCAACCCACTAGTTGAGAAGCACTGAATTAATGTATAAACACACAGCACACACACATAACAGTATACACACTATTGTTTTTTCATTTCGCTGCTGATTCAAGCAGAGCAGAGTTTCAACATAAGAACAGTGATTCATGCTGGGAGAACAAATCTATAAGCAACACTTACATGGAAACCCAGAGAGAGAGAGAGAGAGAGAGAGAGAGAGAGGGGGATAAGACAGAGAAAAACAATACAACAGGCTGATAGGATGAAATGAGCAGAGACGACAGGGAATAGCAGTATGTGTGTGCCTTTGTGTTTTACACTTACAGGGTTGAGCAGGACGGTCAGAAACAGCTCTCCTCCTCGTATGCTTTTGTCCAGTTCTTTAGGGCCTCCCGGATATTCTTTATAGAAGATGGTGTGTGTAAATAAACCGCATGTCTGACGGGGCAGCACCTGCTCACACACAAACATAAACACACAGAGTTTTAGACTACAAAGATTTGCAGTCAGCACAGTTCAAACCCTGCTTTGTATTTGAAAATGAATATTCTTATGGTAAATGTATAAACCTCTCTGTCGTTGATCATGTAATACTGCCAGTTTTTAGTTTTACACATAACTTTTTATTAGGTCTCATGTCAGTCTATCTTAATTCAGGTGTTGCGTGGAGACGACTTCATATTCGTCCATTCACTTCTTGTCTGAATCAGTCAAAGAAACCAGAATAATTTCTCAGTGGGAAAAAGCTGAATGTTTCAATAAAACATGTGCCAAACAGGCAAAGACAGGCAAGAAGAAAAGAGAAAGAGAATAAGAAATATACTGACTCAATGTGACAAAATTACTTCTCGACAACAACAGAAAAGTCTACTGTCTCTTTTTTCTCTACTTTTTCTCTAGAGTACTTCTCCAACTACAGTAAAACATGTTTGTTTGTATTTTGACAAAAGAATTGTTCTTTTTACATGATTACAAAGAATGTGGACTGAGGCATTCAGGTTTCAATATTAGGACAGAAAAAGTATCAACAATATGCAATAGTTCTGAATGTATGCAATAGCTTTGAGTGAGAAATTCAGGTTGTCATTCAGATCGACTGAAATTTAGGTCATCATTCACTGCTGTATTTCCTGAAACCCCCAGTTACCCTTCATTGTAATTGTGAGAGCAATACATTCTTCAAAAACCATCCAACTGTTTCAATTAAGAAAGAAAATAATATGGTTTGGAACAACATGAGAGTGACTAAATAATGACAATTTTCATTTTTTCAACGATTGCTTTAATTTCTCAGATTTTTCTTAAATATTTATCTTCAGATTCTTCCTAGAAAAAATTATCTTAACTACGCCCACCATCATCATTTTATAGCTTTATACTATTATTGTATACACTTAATTCTATTTTATTTCTATTTTGTTTAAGTAATTTTAAGAGAAATGTAACATCTGAGACATAGTTCATACTTAAATACATTCTGTTAGTATATATACACTACCATCTAGTAAGGGGTAAGTAATATTTTTTAAGAGGTTAATACTTTTATTCAGCAAGGACACATTCAACTGATGGTAAGGGACAGTAAAGATTTATAATGTTATAAAATATTCCTATATTTCAAATAAATACTGTACTTTTGAACATTCCATTCATCTAAGAATCTTTAAAAAGGCAACATGGTTTCCAAAAAAATATTAAGCACCAACTATTTTCAACATGAATAATAATAATAAATGTTTCTTGAGCAGCAAATCAGCATTTTAGAGTGATTTCTGATGGATCATGTGACACTGAACACAAGAGAAATTGCCACAGAAAATTCAGCTTTTCCATCAGGAATACATTTTAAAATATATATATATATATATATATATATATATATATATATATATATATATATATATATATATATATATATATATATATATATATTTTAAAATGTATTATATATATACTATATATTTAAAAGCTGAATTTTCTGTGGCAATTTCTCTAGTGTCAGGAATACATTTTAAAATATAGTCATATATATCCATCTATATATATATAAGTATAAGATCCATCTATATATATATATAAGTGTTTTAAATATATATATATTAAAAACACTTTCACAAACATCTTTTTTCATGTCTTTTTTTTATCTTACCTTTTTAAAGGAATACATTTTAAAATATAGTCATATATATCCATCTATATATATATATATAAGTATAAGATCCATCTATATATATATATAAGTGTTTTAAAGATATATATATTAAAAACACTTTCACAAACATCTTTTTTCATGTCTTTTTTTTATCTTACCGACCACAACATTTAGAATTGTATTATGAACTCTACAGCACAGGTTTTCAAACTTTATGATGCCAAGGACCCCCAAATATGATGAACCTTTTATGAGGGAAAAAATATGGGGTATTTCATCTTCCTAAAATCCAATCCATCTATATATATTTTTATGCATGTAAAAACATTGAATCTGTAGAAAAAACTTACTAAAATAGTAAGTGTGACATTATAAATACAACATATTGTTTCCAAACTTAAATATGCATTGTATTTAATGTTGGATGTATAAACCTGAAGAAGAACATTTTCTATTAAAAATTATTTGTATAAGCAACTTACACAATAAATGTATGTAAGCAGTTTACGTACTCCGTTAAGAATACTGCCTTGCAACCCAAGTGAGCAAGATAAAGGGGACTTTAGTGAGAAAACTCATTAGAACATATTATACAGCAAGAAATGTTTGGTACACTTTATCTATTTTTGCTTTGTCTTTTTTCCTCTGAAATTTTCTGGGGACACCCTAGAACCTTCTGGAGGACCCCTGGGGGTCCCTGGACCCAGTTTGAAAACTCCTGCTCTACAGTATGTCTAACATACTTGGTCTGTGTGTGGCAGACAGACAGAAGCAGGTTAAGAGACGCTGGTACATTTGCAAGGAGCAACAGAGTCAATTTCTCAACACTGTAACAGTGTGCAAAGATCAGAGACTCCTGCAGCAAACTGCTAGAACCGCAAAATCTATTACATTAACACACCCACAAACACACTGGGCTCTAATGCACTGATAAGAGCTTTCATCACCCATATGCTTGTTTTCGGTCTGCTTGATTGAGCTGGAACAGATCTTTGGGACTCCGTCCAATCTTTCCATCTAACTTAAACTTAATTGCTTTTCCCGCTTTAACATCTTTCTGTGTGTTTTATTGCCTATTGTGTGGCACGCATGTTCAACTAAACGTGTGCCGTAGATGAAAATACGCACACACACACTTGACGGGCGCAGCGCAATTGTATTGCACGCATGTGGCCTTGATTTAATATTTTAATCTACTCCATCTCCTAAAATTCAATTCCAGTGCAAACACACTAAACTGCCTGTCCCAACAGAATGCCTGGATAATTTATGGGACTCTATTCATGAGCTCTATCCTTCCTGTTCACTTTTCTGCCTCTCCTGCTCTTTCTTCTTCTTGAATGTAACTTGCCCTGTCAGTATATTATTGTGGTGGTTTGTGAAAAGAGCAGTTAGTTCTATGGCGCGGTGTCGACTTGCTGTATTACGGAGCCAGTAACAGTCTGACATGCTTCATAGCTCAGGTTTAAGCTCCTTGGATCCATACTCATCAGGATTCAGGATTCAGCGCTCTGGATCTCTGATCTGAGACCTGTCATGCTCACACAGAGAAGGCCAGTAATTAGGCCGCAGGTGTCTGAACAACTGACCCAAAACAGTGCATCCTCTAAATAAAAAAGTTAGAGATTTGGGCTCACAAGCACCTGCTCTAAAATATCCAACTTTAAGCTAGATTCAAAACACTCTTAAAAAGCAAGAGACGATGACAGCTAAATTGCAAGTAAAACAAAAGTGATTTGAGTGACACATCACTAATTCACTAGAAAGAACAAAGAATAGAACATTTTGTAGTGGGCTGGTGTTGGAACAAAAGAGAGTACTCAAATTTGTTTGTCTGAACTTAAAAAAACGACAAGTGTTCATAAGAACCAAATAAAAGGTGCATTTAATCCTGCTGTTTCACAAGAGTAATGAAAGGTATTGCACTGTGCTTTAAGAACTCTTTTTCTTAATCAGTATTTTTCTGTTATCATTTTTTTATTAAAACATCAAAACATCTTAAAACAATCCAATTTACTAAAATTGCAAAAATATTAAGTGTTTTTTTTTTACCCCATTGGCAAATAGCTTTTTCTTATTTCAGTCAGGACCACTTTGAGAATGACATTTATTGACAATCTTTGATTTGGCGAAAGGCTTAGGCTCAAAGATGATCGAGCTGCCATACCAGCTTGAGATGCATCCTGAAACAATCCCCCAGCCTTCATAATAACCAAAAGTTTCTTAGCACATATTACAGCAAGAGATACAATGATACCAGAGTTCTACACAGAATCCAATACTCAATAACGAATATACAACGAGGTGAAGGGGTGGAGGTGGGTGTAAATGTCTGTGCGACAGACTGAGGAACATGACTTTGAATGAGCTTAAATACTATAGTTGATTAGAGTAGGTGGAGTAACAAATCAGCTGAGCGTTAGCTGATATCATTTAGCGATCAGTGGTCTGCCTGAACTACGCTTGAGTTCCATTCGATCACTCAAGCTCCATTTCAAGCATAAATCTAACAAAATTTTGTAAAGTTTATGCTTTGAACACAAAAAACAATTTATCAGTTAGGTAAGAGAAATAATAAAAAAAAGAGAAATGTAATTGTCACAAGCAGTTGCAAGTTAAGTTGAAACAGGATCCAATCGCATTTGAAACAAAACTCAGGATACATAGAACGTGGGGCAGAACAACTACTTAAATGCAACAATCAGACGATTAACGATCTCACAGGCAAACATGAACTGAACAAAATTAAAACTTACACAACTTTGACATAACTACCCCTCCCGGAAGACAAGACTTCGTGCCAAAATGAGTCCAAACGGGAAGGGAGGAAGGGCTGCGGGACGCCTCCAAGAGCCAGGGAGGTGCAGGCAGTTCAGGGAGCCAGACAGTTGCCAGTAGCTTGGGTAGCCAGGGAGGTGCGTACTCTGGAGCAAGCTCATGGCTGGAGTGGACTCTGGAGTGGGCTCAGGGGTTAGAGTCGACACTGGACTGTGCTCCAGGGCTGGAGCCGACACTGGATTATGTTCAGGGGCTGAAGTCGACACTGGAGTGTGCTCAGCGGCTGGAGCGGATATGTGTGTGGCCCAGACACACATAGCTAGAGTCATTATGGACAGTGCAACGCACTCTGGGCTGAGCATTGGAATTTCCCTCTCGAGAGCAGGCTTGGGAACTTCTCTCACTGGAACGGACTCAGGAATTGCTCTCACAGGAACAGGCTTGAGAATTCAGTCTCTTTGCTGGTGGCTGGTACACTGATTTTCTCCTCATTCTCACCAATGGTAAAGGGGGAACCATTGCAGAGGAGTACCCAGTCCCCATACTACTTAAATATTTCCCCTGCTAGAGGAGGAGAATCTTCACTGCTGCTAGATCCATAGCTAGGTCTGGTATTCTGTCACAAGCGTTTGCAAGGTAAGTTGAAATAGGGTCCAATTGCAGGCTATTCAGGCTTTATTTTAACAAAACTCAGATACACAGAATGCGGGACAGAACAACCACTTAAACGTAACAATCAGGCACACTGGGAAACTGGGTCAAATTAACGGTCACTCAGTCAAACATGAACTGAACACAATGAAAACTTACTCAAAACAGAATACAAACATAATACAAAACCATGACGGTAATCTACGATTATCTATTATTATTTATACAACATTTACTTCTGTCTTTTGTACCTCCTTCCTTATTCCAAAACTATATGACTTTCTTTCTTCTGTGGAACGCAAATAGAGATATACTTGACAGAACACCTGACCCGTTATCCGACAGCAATGCTAATTTAATTCTGTACCCGTTCAGTTTGACATAATGACCATTACCTGAACTGCAACCGCATTAGAATTGTCTCTCCTAAAACTCTGCAGTGTAAACGTGGATGTTGGTCCTCTTAGCAGCATGACAAATTTAATTTCTATTTCAAGATTAATTCAAATTGTGGATAGACTATATACAGAAATCAAGCAAAGAGCGATCCCTATATAATCACTGAAGCTGCAGGTCAATCACTTCAATTCAGTGTGATTGGCTAAAATGCTCCATGGTGCAAATCTTTATTCCACACATTTTATTAAAATATTACTCGTCGGGTAACCTGCATGAGGGTGAGTAAAGGATGACGAAACTTTCCTTACAGGGTGAACTATCCTTTTAAGTGAAACCTTGAATCTTTTGAGTGAAACCATAGAGCCTTTGACCAGAAATGAAGGACAGAGACAGCAAAAAGCTATTTAAAAAATGGATTCAAAGCTGCGGTTAGGGACATCTAGTCAAAATCTGTGAGTGTGTACCACTAATAGATTTGGCTGTGGTGAATGCACTATGGGGTATTTCATCTGAGTCCCAGTGTGTCATCATTAATTCTTTTGGAGTGTGTGTGTGTTTCATTGATTTGCTATGCTAGCTGTTGCTTGTATTTTGGCAGTCTCTTGCAGGCAAGTCTCTGCATTTCTCACGACACTACCTGTGTAGAAACCACTTCTAAATCTATACAGCCCCCCACAAAGCAAGAGATGGGGCGCAGTCCACAATCATTGATGTTATGTATGAAAGTTTATTATTGACATATATGCCTACTAGCAGAGCATTAATAGGTTAAGAAAATTTATTTTGGTAAACTTTAATAAATTATTATGAGGAATAGGGAATAAGACTGGCTTGGGTATAGAACAGGGTACGACTGCCTGTGGATGTGAAAATAAAATGCTAAATATTAAAACTATTAAACTTTCTAATATTAATGTTCCCTAATATAAAGTTTTGAGTGTGTTGTAATATTTTCCTGCACTTTTTATCCTAGGAAAAGTGCCTTTTATGCCACATCAAAAGATCTGTGATAATGCAACTTTTTTTGTCATACGCTACAAAAGATTTCTGTGTGGTGTAAAAAGTGTCCTCTATGTGATGTACCGTACCATAATGTCGTTATGAATGAATCCCTTGCGGTGGCGTGCAGGTTTGAGGTGTGGGTATTCCTCAGTACTGGTCACTCGTATCCCCCATGCTTTCTTCCAAGCCTCATACAGCTGAATGTGGACTGGATACACACCAGAATGATGAGGGGCCACAGCATATCCCAGATCTACTGGAATACCATGCTCCTGTATTGAGAAATACACACACCAATACTTGTAAATACACCAATAAATATACTTATATTTTGATGTCAAGCGCATACACAAGCATATTACAATCCTTCATTAACACACATACACAGGGATGGTCACAAGTAACTGAGTACTGATGTAGTGCAAACATAACAGTAATTTGATCATAAAAGCAAAATAATTTGATGACTCATACCTTTCAAATCCAGAAAAATAGGTCTATACACTACACTTAAAAGGTTTGTAGTTGGTAAGATTTTTAAAAATGCAATATTGTAATTAAATATTGTAATATTGTAATTAAATCATATATTTGCACATTACATTATACCCATTGTTTGCACATTTTACTTACTTATATATATATTTTTATGTTAACCAGTTATTTATTTTATCTTTTACTTGATTACTTATAATTCTATGTTGAGTACTTTTTATTCTATTATATTTTTAATTTCCTCCTTGTGTTTCTTATAACTGTTATTTTGCACTGTCTATGGAGCGGACCTGTTTACATTTCACTGCCAGTTATATATTCTGTATATAATTGTGTATATGACAAATAAAACTCTTGAATCTTGAATTACAATTTAAAATAACTGTTTCTATTTGAATATATACGGTATGTAAAAATTTCATTTATTTATGTTATGGCAATGATATGCAGCAATTGCTCCAGTATCCAGTGTCACATGATCCTTTAGAAATCATTCTAATATGAATCATTTAGAACTATTTGCAAATAATATTTTGGTTTTAAATTGAAGATAAAGATTGCACTGGGATCATTTATCTGTTGAGTGCTTCAGTAGACAAAATAACCAAAACTCCCTTTTCTCAGAAACAGACGCACACACATAGCTTGCGCCCTCCTTAACACACATTTGCACTTATCTTCAGAGATATACAGAGCTACCTCAGAGCTATTGATTCGAGACTTCATGATTTTTATGAAAAATCCATTTTCATTTTTAAATTTCTCTGGGCTAACTAATTAAAATCAGATAGGTGAGATAATAGACATCTAAAGAACAGCTGAGTCGATAACTGTATTTTGAGTTTAATTTTCAGATTTAACTTCCATATCATGAG
Source organism: Gobiocypris rarus (assembly GCA_023029165.1). Taxonomy (NCBI): domain Eukaryota; kingdom Metazoa; phylum Chordata; class Actinopteri; order Cypriniformes; family Gobionidae; genus Gobiocypris; species Gobiocypris rarus. The sequence goes on from CM040914.1 coordinate 19,645,765, forward strand.
GATCCAGTAATCCATAGAATTTCCCTCAAGAGATTGCACACACACACACTTACTCACTCACACACACACACAGACAGACAGAGAAAACCACCCACATCCTCCATCCTCTCATGTACACTCATCTGTTAGCTTAGCTGCACAGCTCTGATTTAATCAAGCCCCCAAACCAACAAAGGCAAATCAAAGCTGTCTTTTCTAGATTATCAAACTTCTGCTCGTGGCCCATTAAAATTCTCTGTCAGCTTGACTCTCACAGTCTCTGCCCTCTCAGCTGACAGACACTAGTCTGTTTAACTCAGCGCCCAAAGTCAAAAGCATGCTAACTTGACCTTGGTCACTCATGCAGGAGATTTTTCATGGGAGCATTTTAAAGTTTGCAGTTTTTTGATTGCCACAGTATGTATTAAAGTTGACATAAAATGGAAATTCACCCATTTTACTAAATGTACTTAATGCATTTTATTGATCTTAATGTGAACAGTTCATACATGCATGTTTTATTTTTATGTTACTTTCAAACAACAACCAATGAATTGAACCAAGACCCCCCACCCCACCCCCCACATACATTTCTTTTTTTCAATAATCTGTTTGACTCCGTTGTACATCACATACAGAAGAAAGGATTTGTCACTATACTTATATCACATGGTGAATTTAAGAGGTAAACAACACACACATACACACGTTTATTTTTCTAGTATGGTGGATACTTTCCATTGGCATCTATTAGAGATATCGTCTATCCCCTAACCATCACACTATCTGCATATTTAAATCTTAATCAAGGCATTATTTAGCATTTTTATTGAGCTTTTTTCCTTGCAGGGACTGTTGGCTGTTTTCCGACATGGAGTTGATATCAGGTTTTACTATCCTTGTGGGAACATTTGGTCCTATAGGCAAAAACCTGACCCATGAGCTAGTATTGGGGAAGCTGCTTTAAAACTGTAGCATCCTATGAGCTATACTGATGAAGTATTTAAATCATTTAATCAGAGGAGTATTGTTAATTTTTACTTCATATTTACTTTTAATTTTTTTAACTTTTTTTTTATAGATCATCAATTATAAACTAATTGTTATTTTTATGATGCTTTTTTATATTTTAAAATTGAACAAAAATAAATGAATAATAAATTAAATGGCATGATACCGAAGTTATAAAAGTCTATTCTTCCCTCTTGTGACGGCTTCTTGAACTAGAAAAATTTAACTTGGTTGTGGTTTTCTATTGCTGTGACCTCATGAGAGTGACAGGACAATCCCACCCTCACGCCAGTAAACATGCCATCAGAGAAGAGATGTTGTTGCAAGTTATTTTGATTAAAGATTATGAGACTACATACACTAAATACAATTGCTGAGTCAAAGACATGATGAACAGCCTTGCTAATTAAACACTTTGCTATAAAAATACACACAGCAGCATCAGAGACTTATCTTCTGAGGAGAAGTCTGAATCTGTCAATCATTTCTTTTTTATCTGGTTCACTTATAGGGATTGTTTGAACAAAGTGAATCACTAAAACTGTGATTCAACATTCTAAAATAACTTTTAGAAGAATTAATAAGATTATTGCCTCTAAAGATATAGATCTAAAGCAAACAATAATAAAAAAAAACTGTGATGTAGTGTTTTGTTACACTACATTACTACTGTACTTGAAGGAAAATTTAGCTTGTTGCTTGTTGAAAAATGTTAAAATGGTAGTTCCTCGCCAAAACAGTTAAACACAAACATACCCACAGTGAAAGAGATATTAGGCTACTTGATTTCTAATATTTCAATTTCTCAGATGGATAAACACACAAAAAGCCACTCAAAGTTCATTGTAATATGAAGACCTCTTTAAAAACAAAGACAAAATGATATTGAAAACGATAATGTGGGGGAAAATAAACAACAGATATAATAATTAAATGGATAAGCATCAGAGCATTGTTTATAAAAGAGCTTTGCTAAAACTTAATTTTAGTCACATTTTAACGCAAACTGCATTTGCATAAAAAATTATTAGCTAAATTGCTCAAGCCGTGGCGCATGACTCAAAATATAATTTATCTAGCGGTTAAGTTTTCAGACAAAAACTGTGCTTGTTTGTGGCTTCCAGAAGGGGCACTTTACGCTCTGTAGTTTATCACTCATTCCACTGTTCACATCACATGGCTGTTTTTCTAACTGCCAAATGACATATTGATATTAAATGATATTAACATACACCCTAACAGTACAGATGAAGCCTAGACAGCTAGTGAGCACACAGCCATCTACAATACCTTTTTGGGGATATATATTTATATCAACTATAAGGATAAAAGTATTGGGACACCTGACCATTACACCAACAGGGGTGGCATTGCATTTTAAATACTCTACGTAGACATTCATATGGAGTTGGTCCCCCATCCCCTCAATTACAGCTATTAACAGCTTCCACTCTTCTGGAAGGGATTTTCACACAATTTTGGAGTGTTTTTTTGTATTTCATTCATCCAGTAGAGCATTTGTGAGATCAGGCACTGGTGGTGAACGAGAAGGCCTGGCTTGGCTTCTCCAGTTAATCCCAAAGGTGTTTGAAGGGGTCCAGGTCAGGGCTCTGTGTGGGACAGTCAATTTCTTCCACACTAAATTCTTTACGGACCTAACTTTGTGCACTGGGGAACAGTCATGCTGGAATAGAAAGGTCTTTCCTCAAACTGTTCCCACAAAGTTAGAAGCATAGCATTGTCCACAATGTCTTGGTGAGCTGAAGCATTAAGATTTCCCTCCACTGAAAGTAAGGGGCCAGTCCCAACCCCTGAAAAACAACCATATACCATTATGCCTTCTCCACCAAACTTTACAGTTGGCACAATGCAGGCAGGTATGTAACATTCTCTTGGATCTGCCAAATCCAGATTCACCCATCAGATTGGCAAACAGAGAAGTGTGATTCGTCACTCAATTTTTGAAGATTCCACTACTCTAGAATCCAGTGGTGGCATGCTTTACACCACTCCATCCGATGTTTGGCATTGTACTTGGTGATGTGAGGATTGCATGCAGCTTCTCGGGCATGGAAATCTATTCCATAAAGCTCCCGCCACACAGTTTTTGTGCTGATATTAATGCAACTGGAAGTTTGGAACTCTTCAGCTATGGAATCAGCAGAGTGCTGGCGACTTTTACGCACCATGCGCCTCAGCACTCGGTGACTCTCTCTGTTAGTTTACGTGGTCTAGCACTTCATGGCTAGTGTTCCTAAATGCTTCCACTTTCCAAAAATACTACTAACAGTTCACCTTGGAATATCTGGCAGGGATGAAATTTCACAAACTGACTTTTCAGTTTGAATGAGAATGACCCTTTTTTACACAAATGCTTATGAATGCAGACGGTACAGCTAGGTGTTTGATTTTTCTACATCGGTGGCAATGGGTCTGATTGAATACCTGAATTGTTTAATTAAGAGGAGTATCCCAATACTTTTATCCATATAGGGTATATAAATGTTTTAAAACATTTCTTGCAGTAACATACAAAGTGTACTGACCAAATTGCATCAAACGTGCATGAGTGGCACTGCACATCACAATGGATGGATAGTTTACTTGCAGGACAATTTACTTGTTCACTGCACATGCAGATATCCTCTCTAACGGTTCAGCTGCAGTGTTTGGCTTCCAAACAGCTCATAACTAAATAAAACAGGCTGTGTGATACTGAGGAATGCCAATGATCACCCCTTAGTATGCCAGCTTACAGATTATTTTTCTTTGAAATTCACTTCAGGATTTTTTCAGTTTTTATATATATTAAAGACATATATCGTGCCCATTGTATAGACAGAGAAAGTCAGACAGGGAACGATAAGGTGCAGAAGAGTAAGAAGGGATCAGGAAATGGAATGAGCCGGATTTGCACTCGGGTTGCTCGCATCAATTTACAGTATACGTGTCACTCTGTAATACATGAAGGGTAAATATATGTGTCAGAGTATTACATTCTGCTGGAAAAGTGTCTTTGAGTGTGGCATGAGAGTGCTGCTTCACAGAAAAAGGGGGGACAAATAAATGCAGGAGTGTTACTGAGAGATAACTAAGTGACAGCACACACATGCTCACGCTCACACTCTTCCCCATTCATGTGTAGGTTTCAATGATTCTGTCAAAATCATAAGAGGCACTTCTCTATTTGAGGAACAACTGAAGTCTCAAAGCACCTGTAAAACATGCATAATTAGTGTTCATTTTCTCACCGTAAATGACACGATTCGCTGTCGGGCTAATGGTTCCTTAGGTGAATGAGTATTTTTCACTGATATGATAATACCTTGATGATGGTTTTGTTCATGGGTAAGTGAGGGGTGTAGTTTTTCTCACCAAAGCAAAATCTTTATTCAGGATCATTTGTTCCATCAGAGAGGATTCATTGTGGAAGAGATGAGGCTGCATATGACTCCACATATGAGGAAACCACCAGAACTCATCAACATATTTCAACAACAGATCATCTCCATCATCTTCCTCCTGTGTACCTACACAAGCAAACAATAGCTCATTAGCATATTGGGTATTTCTTTTGGGCCAGTGGACTTTCAGAATATAAACATTCCTAAAACTCTTAGTTTCTATATTGACAGTATCTAATGGCATCATGGAAGAATGATCGTAATTTCTACCACAGCTCAAATATTTGTTTTGTTTAATAGCATTCTGTGGTGGAAATTATGCTGATGGAAATATCATTTTAGAATAAAATGGATGACTCCTTTGTTTTGCTAAAGTGAAGTTTATAGCTAGCAAGCAAGCGTTCTGAATGCATTTAAATTTACTTTTTACATAATCTCACAAAATTTTATTTGATTGGAAATTATACCCTTTTTGTTTTTACCTTGATTTACATTCATTCATCTCAAGCATACTCTTCACTAACACTGCAATCGCCTTGGTTGCCAAATAACACACACGCACACACACACACACACACACACACACACACACACACACACACACACACACACACACACACACACACACACACACACACACACACACACACGCACACACACACACACACACACACACATACACACACACACACACACACACACACACTTGTCTGGTGCGCTATCCTTCTGGGGACTTTCCATAGGCGTAATGGTTTTTATACTGTAAAAACCGTAAATGTTATCCCCCTACACTGCCCCTGCCCCTAAACCTACCCATCACAGGAGACATTCTGCATTTTTACTTTTTCATAAAAACTCATCCTGTGTGATTTATAAGCTTTTGTGCCCGTGGGGACCTCAGTTTAGGTCCCAACGGTGACACGAGTCCCCATGAGTCTGTGTGCAGTCAGGTTGAAGTCCCCACCAGGCTAGAAAAACACACACACACACACACACACACACACACACACACACACACACACACACACACACACACACACACACACACACACACACACACACACACACACACACACACACACACACACACACACACACACACACACACACACACACACACACACAAAAACCATAAAAACATTTACTGAAATACGATAACATATAAAAATTGATTTTATTTCAGAAGTACTAAAATAAACTAAATAATCTAAAACTAATCCTTAATTATAAAAAAGGCATATTTACAAAAAATAACAAAAAAAGAAGAAAAGTGGGAATGACATGTGAGGCCAAGTATAGTCTCTATCTTTCTAAGTAGGTGGTTCTTGGTTAGAATAAGCTACAATTTGCAAAGGTATTCAGCAACAACAATAAAAACTTAATTTAGCTATCCACACAAACACATATATACAGTTCAAAAATAGAACATAATATCTAACATGATAAACTAGAGAAACTTCAATGTTGCTATGGCAGAGTTCTGTTACCATGCCAATCAGAATATTACAGAACGCCTGTTGGCAGGCATTTTTATAGCAATGCAATCACGCATGTTATATGTGTTATATTCGTTTTCCGCCTTTATCTTTTAACACCGACACACATGCACAGTTACCTGTATGGAAGAATTTCCCAGAAAATCCCAGGTTAAAGGTAAAGTTGGAGACATAAGACCTCAACGTGTTCTGTGTTTCCAGAAGAGCCTGAAAAAGTAAAAATGTCAAACATTATATTCTGCCCTTCCACTGTATAGCACACACCCATTTATCCATTATATATCAATCAACCATAATACACATCACAATATTGAACTATTTTGCATTAACATTATGAAGTAGTAAATGTGCGCGTGGTCTGTGTATATGTGTCTTAGGATGTGATCGATCTTTCCAGGATGAGTAATGGCATTTGGGTTTGGCAGGTGCCTCATTGCAGCAGTTCCAATAAAACAGTCTCATATATTTCTAGCCTAAGACACCATGCAAATACAATCAATATCTGTCTGACAACTGACAGCGAGTGTGAGCGTGTTTGTCACTGTTTTGTAGGATATATGGTAATATCGCAGAAGGCAGGAAGGGGCGTGTTGGCTGACTTAGACGGTGTCATCAAGTCATTACTCACAGAGCTCGGAAAGATATGCTGACACACACTCCGGCACACAGGCAGACACACACAGACGGGACCCAGGAGACAGGTGTAATATATTTGATTTTATCCTTCAGTGAGAGTGTGGCAGTTATCCCTGATGACATTTTGGTAATTAATTCTATTTACATTCAACTAAACAACTGCAACAAAATCAGCTCAGGTACTCGCATCCTGGTAATCGAATCAGCTCACCCACGTGAGGGTGCACCAGTCTATGTGCGTTTTGCATCTTAACCTAATAAAGTGGCATTTTGATCGAGCGCTCATTAATTTAAAATGATCTGGCCTCACAAGCAACCGTCATCTAATTCAATGTTCATGTCGTAATGTGATATTACTAAAACTGAGGCTTTTGATCAGATGCCTTTCTGAATATTTAGTGGAGTGTGTTATGTGTCTTATGAGAGATACGGCCCGACGTTTGATGGCTTATGGCTCTGCATGCAGGAAAAAAGGGAGGGAAGAGTGGGTAAGATAAAACCTGTGAGTCGATATCCCACCTCTTGTAATCAGGTAACTGTAAATGTTTCTGTCATGTAAACATATAAACAGGAAGTATCCGTCAGTATTAAGCACATGGCAAAAGGCCTAAATCATTTAAAATGTTTGCATTTAATTGGATCAAGCAATATACTTTAATTAAAACCTTTGACATATGTATTTAATAAGACAACCTAAATGAGTTTTTATTTTAATTCTGGCAAACATTTTAGTCCACTTATATGTTTTTATTGAAACAAATTTGTTAAAAGATTTTTATTTTTTTTAAGACTTTTGATATTTGTGGTGGTATTTGGTTGGTTAAATGTTTCCATCATATATACATTACAAGCATATATAATATAAATATTTGTAAGTATATTTAAAGGGTTATTTCACCCAAAAAACGAAAAACTTATTATTTATAAGACTTTCGTTCATCTTTGAAACACAAATGAAGAAATTTAATGTCTGTCCCTCCATTGATAGTCTACGCAACTACCACTTTGACACTTCAAAAAGTTCATACGGAGATCATAAAACGAATCCATATGAATCAGGCAGTTTAGTTAAAATTTTCTGAAAAGACACAATAACTTTATACGATGAACAGACTGGATTTAGGCTTTTATTCACATATAAATATTGATCAGCGAACATAAACAGAAGCTCAACCATACATGCTTTCACGCGCGAGAACAAATATCATTGGATCGTGCGGAAGCTCAAACGTGCTGCAAAACACACGAGAATGAACCTCATTGGTTCTCGCACGTCAAGAAGGCATGGGATCAGGAGTGCATTTACTTAAGGTTTAATTTGAATAAAAGCCCAAATTCAATCTGTTCATCATATAAAGTGATCATGTCTCTTCAGAAAATTTGGACTAAACCGCACAATTCATATGGATTCATTTTACGATCTCTTTATGAACTTTTTGAAGCGTCAAAGTAGTAGTTGTGTGAACTGTCAATGGAGGGACACAGATGTCTTAGATTTCATAAAAAAATAACTTAATTTGTGTTTCGAAGATGAACGAAAATCTTACGAGTTTGGAACGACATGTGGATGAGCAACTGATGATATTTTTTTTCATTTTTGGGTGAACAAACCCTATAAGTAATAACAATTTTGTGTGGTTTCTTTTATATTAATAAATAAAATAAAACAAAGCACAGGAAAGGATGACAATTTTTTAAATATAACAATTATAATAATAATATATAATTATAATAGTATAATAATAAATAGATTACAGCTAAGAAATTAAAGATAAGAAATAATTTACGTGGAATATTATTTTATTCGATATTTTCAATTTATCAGTTCACCCAAGCCCATCTTATCTACTGACCAGGAGCAACTTTAGTCAGTGAATCGCATTTAAAACAAACAAAAAAGCCATACATTTACGGATTTCTGTCATAGACAGAATGATAACAGACGGCTGCAAAAAAAGCAGCTTTATTATTTTCCTCTGTCTAAGTTTTCCTTGTATGGGAGACAAACAAACTTTACCTTATCTTACCCTTTCTCCTCTTTATATAAAGGATACATATAAGACAACAATGAAAGGTAGATGGGACGTATTCTGTTACAGGAGCGCGAGGGAAGAGTGCAAATAAAAGAATAAGAGAGAACACATTTAATATTGATGTGGGAATCTGGGATGTTGGGAATCTGACATCATAAGATAACAACGCCAAGCTAGAGTGCAGGAGAGATGGGAGGGGAATGACAGGATGAGAGGAGAGAGTGAACCTGAAATGGATGACAGAAGGAAAAAAGAGAGAGACGGAGCTATTCTGGGATATTTTTACAGACACAAAGTTTTCCATTCTCTCAGCAAGCTGTGACATGCGCGCACTCGCAGGTGCACGCATAAATCGCAAAACTCTTTCAAAACGCAAATCTAAAATAGCAAGAATTACCACAAACATGTCGGAAAAGTTGCACTGAAACTTCCTCAGCTCATTTCTATAGTCTGCACTCCCATCTTGATTAAAATGCAACAAACTGAGCGAAATTAATTATTTAACGGTTAGGTTTTAAACAGCTCTGTCTTAAATCGATTCCTTACGTTTACTGAGCACACTTCAAAAGAGTGCACATGAATCATTAATGCATTAATAAGCCAAAGAAGCAGCTTCAAAATGGCATCATAGTTCTGATGCTTCCCGTCAGCCTGGCAATTCAGTATACGCTGTCATAAAAGTCTAAAATGGTTTATTTGTAAGAATTTCATTGTAATTAATTATGACCAAAACCTCTATGTGCTTTACACCAGTAGGATATTCTTGTTGGTTCTTATTTTGAGACCAGTCAGTTGTCTCTCACTTCAGAGATAGTTTAAGGTAATGCTTAATGGTGTTGATAGAGTTTGGCCCATGATTGTTTGGTAAGAAGGTTATTCCAGGACAAACAAACAATGTCAATCTGGGAACCTGTCCCACCTGACACACTGTGCAAAATGTTCACATGTACCATATTTATCACAACAGATTTGCACAGCGTTTGAAATATTAAGTTTGAACAGCTCATAATTTAATATAATTAGTTTATCATAATATAACAATACAATATAATTTCATCCACCCTTATCATGATTCATACTATTGACATTGCCTGAACTGTGTAATATATGAATGTAAATCAATAGAACATAATGTCATGAAAACAATCTAGACAATAAACCTTTATTTGAAATTTTAGTGGAATTGGATCCCATAATAAATGTTCTACACTGAACCCTATAAAGAAAGAGTATTGTCGAATAAATGAAAACAAATCTTTGAAAATATGCTAACATTATCACTTATTGAGGTAGCACATGTATTAAAATATACATTTTTAAAATGTAACCACAAAAATGTTATATACAAAAACTTTCAGAAGCACAAGACGCACATTCAAAGACTGTGAATAAAAATAAACAGTTAATATTTGTCATTTAATATTTATGCAATATTTGATTTTTATTTGATATTATCTAACTTTTTATTTTTTTAGCATTATTCATTTAAAGAAATGCTGCTTCAATAAATGATATGTTAACAAATGTATTATTTCTTGTTATTCCATGACATTGGAAAAGCTTTTTAAAATACATAAATAAAAAAATCAATATATTTACCTCTGATGTTTATTTATGTATTTTAAAAAGTGAATCCAGTGGCATGGAATTTTAAAATAAATCCAGTATCGTGTTTTTAAAATATATTTCAGCATAATTTTTCTTGGCAATTTTCTTGCATACTCAAAATGCATGAAGGTTAAGGAATTTTGGTACATAAGCCACTACGAACGGGTATTTCTGTCAAGATTAGGACATCATTTCTGTGTCCTGCACTTATCCAGATGCTGTGCCCTGGATACTCGTGGTACTAGAAGCTTCCAGAAAATACACACATACACAAAAGAGCCATTGCAACTCTGAAAAGTTGTCAGCTCATCAGCTTATTGTCTTTGGTTGACCTGAAATGCCTTGGATGAACTGAAGTGGTAGAATCACTAATTTGAATTCATTAATCAGCTTCAGCCTAATAAGTAACCACATACGCTCCGATCCACCAAGCAAGTAATCAAACAAAGTAATCAGAGCGTAGAAAGATACGGTTTCTTCAAGGAAAGTGCATTCTACTGACTTTTCCTCCACAGAAATTTAATCAGTGGCCTCAAGACGTAATGGAGGAATGTATAATTCACTTGCTCAGTACAGGTGTGCAGTATAAATGGACACTTTCATAAGACTTTTTGCAGAGTTGCCTTTAACTGCAGGCAATGTTTAAATAAAAGTTTTTTTCTTGCATAAAATAGACTCCATTAATATAATATTAGAGACTTTATTATAAAAACAATTTTTGAAAAGTAATATTTGCAGCTTCTTTTCCTGGAGGCAACACAATGTGACAATGGAAAGAAATAATCAAAGAGTTTGCCAATGCAGCATATCAAACACTATCTGCTACATGACAGAAACTAATGAAATGGCCTTTATTTTAGTAAATGTGTAAGCTACTATAGAGGTAGATATTTAAAAGCATCTGATTAACAATCATGGCAGTCTTCATTAGATTCATTTCCATTCCACTGTAACACAATGTTGCATTGAGGAAACAAAGATATTTAAACAATGCCTCATAACACAACTAATTTAGATTACTTGAAAAGGAAGTTTACCCGTAAATTTTAGTATGCATTTTTCGCATTTGTCATTCGGTGGCTCTGAATTGTCAAAACCCTCTCAAAATGCACTCTAAAAAATGCTGGGCTGTTTTAACACAATGTTGGGTCAAATATGGACTAACCCAGCAGTTGGGTTGTTTTAACCCTGAGGTTGGGTTAAATGTTCGCTTAATTCAACCCAATTGCTGGGTTAAAACAACCCATTCACTTGGTTAAAGCAACCCAATCACATTTTTTGGGGTTAGTCCATTTTCAACCCAATTTGGGATGTTTTTAACCCAGCATTTTTTTAGAGTGTATAAGTCCTTATTGAACCTATTACATTAGTGTTCTCTTATGCAAAACATTAGATTGTTACTCGTTGTGCAACAGAGGGTTAACACAGACAGTAAATATAAACAACAGTACTGTATCACTAAGTTCATTGTGTTTAGATCCTCATTAAAGAACAGTGAGGGGGAAAAAGGGACTGATAAGTAGAGTTAAATAGATTGACTGGTTTTTATTAGACTGCAGAGAGAGCAAATTATATTTAAGGATTGCAACCACAGCTGTGCTTCATTTCATTACCTACATATATGCAGACGAGCCTCTGGCGAGGGATAAAAACACATCCATGACGAGACGAGTGTATGTTTATCACTCATTCTTTATTTATTTTTGCCCTTCAAACTCACTGTCCTCTTTTGGGTTCCTATATTATCTCTGCTTATCCTTCACACCTTCATCTAAATCTGAATGTTTTCTTTTTCTCTCCTCTCTTCCCGCGACTCTCTGCTGACATTGAGGGCCGATCAGGGAGAAGATAGAGTGACAGAGATGCATGTTAATGACCTGAAAGCACTGATCGATTCCTCACAGGGGAGAGGTAGAGAGAGAGGGAAAGAGGAGAAAAGAGTGAGAGTGGTGCGGAGGGTAGGAGGAGGGGACCTGTTGAAATGCTGACAAATAGCTGAAGACATCTGGGCAGGCAAGAAGACGAACATGCCCCCAGAGAATGACAGTGAGAGAGGGACAAAGAAAGGAAGAGACAGCCATTTCTAGAGTTTTGTTAGCAACATGTTTCTTAAATACTAACCTAACAAACTATCTATATGGTTTACCTCAGTTAGTTCATGTTAGGTCTGTGTTTAATGGCTTTCTAAAGCCCAAAAGCTCAACACGGTCTGTTGTGGATCAAATCTGCTTTTCAAAGGCAGACTGTGTGCATATGTGCAAGTATGTGTGCGTGCACCAGGGGAATCGGGAAAGGCTCTACATGTAATATTTATTGGACATGAAATCATTGCTTATTCCTGAGGCCATAAGAAAAAAAGAGCATGTACATATACATGCCCATTAATCTACCTCAGTGAAGCCTTATTCTATGATTACTGGAGGGAAAAGAAAAACAGTTATGTCTGTCATTTAGTTTTTTTTATGTGGGACAACATTTCTGTGCATTTTTTTGTGTGGAAATGCTGTTAATTTGATATGCTCATACACAAAACATGAGGGGCAAAAGAATACATCGGGAAGAAAAAAAATCTAAATCATTGTACTGGTCCCTGGGACCAGAAGTGGGGGCGTATGGAAGCTCAGAAAGCTGAATATTCTTTTAAACTGTAGTTGTGCCCCAAATGACGCACCACACACTATGCACTTATACATTGTGTACTCATCTGTGTAGTGTATGAATTTTAGGTTATTTTGTCATTCAACATCGGAGTCTGGTGCCCCTCCCCCTACCCTGCATAATTAAAGTTGGGACAGACAGTTGAGTGCATGAAGTGTCCAATATTCCACACTTCATTTTTTAAGTTTATTAAGTGCATCATCCGGGCATTTAAAGTGCACTTTTTCTTTTTGAAATTTTCAGTGTGGACCAAGCGTGCCACGAGTCCTGAAAATTGTAGCCAAAGCGCCTCGATCGCCCCAAGTGACTGGATGCAGTATAGGTCATAAAACCCGCCCTCTCCATAAAATGCAATGGGACATAGACAAACTAAACAATCAAATTACACTTCAAATTTTTTTTTACAAATATGTTTTCTGTAATTTTAGGCTGTTTTTTATTTTTTTATCATGCTGATGTTAGTTCAAGTGTTCGTTCTCTAAATTAGTTTACTTTTAGTTCGTTATTTAACGGGGGTTTGACGTTATGATTGACAGCATCTCTGAGCGATGTAGTCACTGAGGCAGTAACGGACCTTTTTCAGGAACTTCGGGAGAAGAATGCCGCTTTAACTTTAATCTCTACATTTCCATAACTGTTTATTTCACAAAAAGTTGTTGATTAGGGAGTGTGGGTGGGACCTTGATATCGCAGCTCAACTTCGCGCTCACTGTGCAGGCTCCAAGTTGCTACTGCGCAGACTCGAGACCCAAGATGTCAGCGCCATATTTGAACACTGGCGGCTTCACTTATTTCAATGGAAGAGAGTGTAGGCATGTCGTCCATCTTTTTTTTTACAGTTTACAGTGTGGACACACTAGTCACACTATTTGTAAGGGATAGTCCACAGCTAGCTGTCCATTAAACAATTTGAATGCAACAATGTAACCCCCTCATTGCTGAGAATATAATGTAGCGATTGACAAAATAAGCTTACTTGATGTCCAAGATGAGAAGTCATTAAGTCTGGTTATGTTTTTGTTTTTGTGTGCAAAGAGACCCAGAGAATTTCTTTTTTAATTTTTTTAATAAAGCCTTTTCACAATAAACTAAACAGCAAGTGATTGCATGCATGTTCTTATGAAAAACAGCTGATCTGATATGTGTTTCAATCAAAATAAGGGTGACAGATGACATAATTAACTACTCAGAAGGACTCGACAATGCGACATGTCAATGCCTGATTTCTGCCACAGCTTATACATTTTAAACCTACAATAATGTAACTTAATTATCAAAAGATACCAATAATATTTTTCTTTGGAAGTTGCATTCAAAATCCACTTGGCTCAGTAATTTGAGGAGGCACATGTTGAATGGAAATGATTCTTCTGGTGCTATTACTATTATGTCATGTTCACAGATGTAGGTGTGCAAATCTTCCTAACAAACTTTTCTTCGGGAATCTGGCAGCTATGCATTATTATGTGTATGTTTCCGTGCACACTTGCTGACAGTGGGCATCTCTAAAATAATACTAAAGACTTTAACACGCCTGCCCAAAATGCACAAAGCACTTCCAAGCTCTTTTTTTTGTGGGTAAGATCTGGATTAGAATGGGCATGAACCATGATGCAGAGAGGATGAGCTCGCCTATGAAGCCATGTTGTTGTTTTTTTAATAGGTTAAAAACAGGGGCGAATGCTAAAGCTTGTAGATTTATATTTATATAAAAACAGCAGAGGGGGAAATAAGAGGGATAAAAAGACAAAAATAAAGGTGGAGAGTAAAGTAAGGTTGGCAAAAAGAAATAATCCCACACAAATGCCAAACATATTGTTGTCACAGCAACACTCCTTTCTCAGCAACACAGCTTTCTGTTTCCCCTCCTTCTTTCACTCTCTCTTTCTCTATCCATGTATATTTACACTGGCATCTTATCAAAATAGCACAAGTTTATTTAACAAAACTAACCTACTCAATCGGGCTAGAGCTGTGTTTATATACCAATATTTTTATGCCTAACAACCTTTATCAATAATTATAATTTTACCAACAAATGCACTCCATTTCTAGAATATCTCTTTATCACAGAAATAGTGAGTATGATTCATTTTGGTAAGTCAGTTTCTTTCAGACTTTAATTTAACTAAGTGGTAAAAAAAAACACTGATTCAATTGAAATTTTACATCATCTTTTCTCTAGCAAAATAAAATAATTAATGGTACTGCTGTTCATCACTATGTTTCCAACTCAGTTATATAAATTATGCAAATTCTTAGTTTTATTAGTTTAGTGTAAATTTATGCGTACTCATGTTGTGATGCCCTAACTGATATCCTTTGTTTTTTTATCCTTAGTAAATATGGCTTTTTTCAACTTACATCATTTAAAAGACAACATTAGGTTGCCTTATCTTTAAAGTAGTTAGATACATTTCATCATTTATTAAGTATTTTTCTTAAGGGTAGCTTTAAATGATTCGTAACTTGGCATGTAGCTTTCCCGGCAAAGCTCATAATGTGTCAAATGCGAGAGGACACACATGTGAGCGTTGTTGATGTGAGTATGCTGAAAATGAAGACAGCTGCTTAGCAACCTACGTAGCCCTTTAACGAAACACACACACACCAGCTCCATCTTACTCCGAGCAGAAATATCATTGGATCAATACTTTCTGAAAATAGGTCTGGTGTGTGAGTTTTTCTCTGGTTGGTCTGTATTTGACCTCCTGAATCTCAGATTTAACATCGGACTGATGCTTCAGTTTCAATCTGCTCTAAAAGTGTCAGGGTCACGTGACTTTTGAACTACCAAAATTATTGCACTGTTCACATACAGCATTCTTTAAATATGTCATATTGATAGCATGGCAGAGCACACACTAAACAATCAAGCACTGACGAGGTCCACAATTACAAAATCTCTGACCTGGCGCTTTTCCTGATAATCAGTCTGACCAAAATACACATGAAATTGCCACTGAACTTGGGACTTTGCCAGAAATGCAGTCTAAGGAGCAGGTGGCTGTCCAAGTTGGTATAGCCCTCTTTTTTTGGGGGGCAATTTTTGCATTTACTTAGATTAGACAGAAAAGAGAGGGGGATGGGATTGGAAAGGACATGAAGCTTGTACTCGATCCAAAGTTCAACTGTGCCACATGTTGGAGTGCTGACTGCAAGGCAATCTGCTTTGATGTGTGTATACATTTTTGCAGAAAATAAAATGAAAAGTCAAAAAAAGAAGAAGAAAAATAAATTGCTTCCTTCACCTTCTACTTTGTTATTGGCTACAGTCATAGCAACAGTAATACACTGCTTTATAATAATATCAAATGCAAAGGTATCAAAATTAAATATTGGTAGTGAAAATAGTTATATATTCTATTTACACCATGTAAAAGTAGCATTTTTATGCAACGTGTAAATAGTAATTAGATGCTATTTATACTTTATTATGGCAGACACATACTACTTGCACCTCAGTATTGTTGTACATTAACAGGATGCAACATATAACAGTGTAACTTAATATATTTAATACAATTATTAAAAGAATGTCGCCTTAATAAGACAATAAAAGCCCTCCCTACATCTACCCCTAACCCACTCAATAAATACATATATTATTATTAAACAACTAGGCATTTTATTTCCACTTTTAGAACATTTTCTTTGTTTTTTATTGAAAGTAAATGCCTTTCTGATGTGATATGTGAAAAGGGAGAAGAGCGAGCTTTGCAAAAGCCGGATTCGAAACCGAGGTCAATCGTGTCAAAACCTACTTCCTTGAGCCTTACACTCTACTGACCACACCACTGAAGACGTAAGATCATTCGCGTCTTTTTTAATCTTGTGTGTCCCAACCAAGTATTGTTGGGCGGAGCTAAATAGCCCTTGCCAACAAGGCAAGTGTAAATAGCCCTTGCCAACAAGGCACGCTATTTGAAGTTGGTGTAAATAGACACTCCGTTAAATATTTAGCATAATTATAACCACAAAAAAACTGTTGACAACAGCATGAAGCACCCACAGCACAGTCTGATGCATTTTGCACACAAAACTGGAAAGCACTTGCTCAATCTAGCAAACTCTAATCTGACAACTTCCGGGAGTAAAGGCTCACAGGGTAGTTTATCAGTCCTCAGGGAAGAAAAGTCATGTTAACAAGGCACTGGTTGATACAATAAGCACTTGAGGGTATAATATGAGATGACTGTGCATACAGTCCATACATATTTTCTGCTACTTTTTGGTATATGGTTTTCAATATCCTAATGAAACAATTGTATACTTAAGCATATTACTTAAATATAGTATATTTAATTTATACGCATATACTTAAGTATAACTAAATGCATTTGTGACACACTATAAATTGGTATACTTAAAGTCTGTTAAATGGGAACAACTCATTTTGTAATAAATGCATTTTAGCTGCACAAAAGCAGTGCTTAAGTTCAACTAAAGTTATTAAATATACTTGTTTGTGTTAAAGTGGAACTATTCCAAGTGGTACTTAAATATTTAACAAATTAAATCATTTTATTTGCAAATTGCTCAGTTACATTTTGTGCTGTAGGCAAAAGTTGTGGAAATTCTGGCCTTACAGCACCTGTTAGCAGAACAAACTAGATGTTTTAGTTCATACCTCACATTTCTATTGGTTTGCACAAAAAGAAAGCCCCATCTAAACAAAACTACATCATTTAAAATTTAATTTCATCATTCTCAAAATCTGCAACATTCCCAAAAGTGTGCACTCTAGTGAGTTTGGTTATTTAGTAAAAGTACAGCAAAGCCGATTGTTGAGGAGTGTGATGGCATTGGCTTTATGGCGTGTTCGAAACAAAGATCAAGCATAGCGGTCTGACATGTCAACTTTTGGTTAAACCAATGGTAAGATGTTTGGGCAGGCCAATGGGGTCAAGGTTTAGCTTCAGCAGTTATTGTGTTTTCAAGTCATGTCAGAAAGAATGTATTTATGAGTTAAAATGCAAAAGAATATCAGTGCAACTCGTGATTATGAGGGTTATGAGAGATGCAGAGTCTGCCCTAGTGAAAAAAACTATGGCAACATGTATTTAAAATAGGCCTACCTTTATTTCTATATACCTATATTAATACATTTACTGACATATCGCTTGAGACTTACTGATAGATAATTAACTTTATTTGTTATTTTTATTGCACAATGCATATTTCTTAATATTAAGCCTAAAATGTGTTTAATATCACTATTACTAAGGATAGTTTGATCACTGTATAATTTAAATACAATATATTTAAAGTACACCTAAAGTATGCAATAGTTCCACTTTAGCACAGTCAAAATCTTTAGTCAGACCTCTGAACTATGGATAACTAAAGTGCATTAAATACAAAATTACTTGTTCCAATTTAACAGACTTTAAGTATACCAGTTGAGTATACCAGAAGTACAATTACAGGGTATTTATATTAAGTACACAAATATAAATGTATTTGTAGTATATTTAGCATAAAATAAATGTATTTTATTTTTCACTATAGGGTAGATTGTAGAAATTGATGCATATCAGAAAAATCTGCCCCTAAACAGCAAGTAAAAAAGGTACAGTAGCAGCTTTACATGTCAGACAGAAGGTCTCTCTAAATCTAAGTGGGTGTTTCTTGGCTAGATACAGTTTCACTGTGGAAGAGACATTATGGCGTTTAGTCAAAGGTCTTGATACACAAGACCATATTCAAATTTCTCGTATTTGACTGTAAAACTGAGAATAAATAAGAATTCACAAGGGATATTATATAAATACATTTCTACATAAGTCCTATGGGTTTTAGAAGCTCTTGTAATAAAAAAAAATCAATATAATTTCAATATCTGTGTTCTATTTTGTTCATCTTTCAGCTTGTTGAACCTCTTGACACCATCATGTATTTATCAAGTCTCTTTAAATCACTTTATCTCTCTTAAGAAGTATCTGGAACGGAAATGAGTGGTTGTACTGTTCTTCTCTCTCATTTCCCCTGTTTTCTAACCCATATTTGTGTGTGTGTGTGTGTGTGTGTGTGTGTGTAGTGAAAGAAAGAGAGAGAGAGAGAGAGAGAGAGAGAGAGAGAGAGAGAGAGAGAGAGAGAGAGAGAGAGAGAGAGAGAGAGAGAGAGAGAGAGAGAGAGAGAGAGAGAGAGAGAGAGAGAGAGAGAGAGAGAGAGAGAGAGAGATAGGCTTCAGGAGTCACTTTGATTCTGCTCTCTGTCTTTGGCTGAATGTGTGCAGGTATAGCTTTGATATTGTGATTCTGTTCACTGTGATTCTGTCTTACAGTACATGTTGAAGTCAGTGTGAAGCTGAAGAAGTGGCAGCTTTGTCTTTAATCCTCATCTATATGCTGCTTTAAAGCCAAGAATCATACTCACCATGCACACTCACACACCACACACACATACACAATGACCACAATGACATGCTGTAAGTGTATAGGGCCACAAGATTTAGCTAACAGATACATCTTGTTATTTATGCATTTGCTTTGAAATGACATAAGAATAATTTGTTTCAAAGAAACCATCATTTCGACCGAACAGCCTTTGTATCCAATTAGATTCAAAACAATTCATACAGGATGTCAAATTCAATCAAAATCCAGTTCAAAATAATTAAGCCATTCCATCGTTCTACACAACCTTAAGCAGAGTAATAAACTACAATATTTATTCATAGTGGAGACCGGGTAGGGTTGAAACACTTTTTTCTTTTGGCACCTAAAACTACCCCCTTTTTTTTAGCTACATGTCTGACACTTTTAGGCAAAGTACCCACATTTGTCTATTAAAAATGGTAACAATTTCAATTTATTCAACTATATCACAAACTTTGTGAGATGATGATAAATACAAATTGGTCCTTTGTTACAACTTCCCGCACTACTTGGGAAGGTTGTAAAACATACTGGGGTAAGTTGTAACAGGTAGACAAAATGCACAAAAACTAAGGGTATGCCACAACAACAGTTTTATTTTAAATATGGCTGCAACAGTAAAATATGTGTGAATATGGGGAGTGGATGTGCATATTGTGTGTGTTTGTGCATGCACACGTGTGCGTTTGTTTGTGCATGTCTGTATGTGCACATTCATATGGGTGTGTGTGTGGGTGTGTGTTTGTGTGTGAGCGAGACCAAACTAACATAAACATAGGTCTTAGTTGTATGTAAGTGGATGGTGCCAAAATAAGGGACACCCATTTACGACACGACAACCCCGACTCAAGCTTGACATGTTTTTAAAAATCACGCAAGTTTACAGGCACACTGGCACAGCGCATCTTCTCTAGACTCCGCCGCTATGGCAACACAGCCGCTAAAGCAATCACGCACAAATTAGTTCCTGTACTACTTATCATCAAATGGATATCTTTATATTTGCTATCAGTATTCTACACACTACAAAATCCGTATTTGTTTATTGAACTACGTGTGGGCCTATAAAATACGGGACAAATCGCATCCCGTATTGCTTTGATACGGGACGCGTTATTTTGCTTGTAAATACGGGACGATTCCGTATTTTAAGGGACGGGTGGCAACCCTAGTTACAACCAACCCTGCCACTGTCACCCATTCTTTAGCTAGCTGTATTAGCATGGTGCTTTGAAATTAGCAGAAGGTTGATACACTGTTCTTTACTAGAGAAACTACACTTTGACCTGAAATAACTCATACAACATTATCTACAACGGTAGAAGTACTAAACAAAATATTATAATTAGATTTTCTGCTGTAGCTTCAGTAGAGATAGAAACACAGACTGGAAAACCTCCATGTGGGATCATAAAGGAAGTCAGAGGAAACTGAAACTGTCATATGACTCCTATCTTATCTGCGATTCATGGAATTGATAGTGTTACAACTCACCCTGTGTTACAACTATACCCAGTCTCCCCTATGCATTTTCCTATAACTATTTAACGCTACACAGTGACTTCCTAAACCACAATGAAGTAAACCGTAAAAAGAATAAAACTGCAAACTAGATTTTTTTAATCACTATGAAATCTAAATGTTTTTTTTAATGGAATACTGCAGTAATTATTACAAATGATTTATGCATGCACATAATTTTTTTATTCATGTGCCCTTGCACTCTTTAATCAAAACTTCCCCTCTCACGTTCAATGAGTTCTGTTCTGTTCTCTGAAGACGTGTTTACTGGTGCGAAGGCGGGACAACCTGTCACTCTCATGAGATTGACCAATAGCAAACCACAACAATCCAATCCAATTCCCGCTGACGAAATCAAGTCCCACCCAACATTTTTTTCTTCTTCTTTGAGAACAACTTCTGTTTTAACATCACTGTTTCATTTTCACTAAAGACATTTATAATACTACAGAAAAAACTATTTTAAATAAATGCATTTTTTTAACTGCCTTGCCTATTTAACTGTTTTCAAAAATGATAATAAGAAATCATACTTGAGCTTCAAATCAGCATATTAGAATGATTTCTGAAGGATCATATGACACTGAAAACTTTATAACTATAAACTATATAGCTTTACCATCACAGAAATAAATTACATTTTGAAAATATTTTTTTTTGTTTTGTTTTTTTATAATTGTTAAAGTAATATAAAGTAAATATATTACACAATATTACCTACTGTTTTTACTCTAATTTGATTATTTTTTGTAAAACATTACATTACATTGTTTTATGTAGTGTGAAGTCTGGATGTTTGAGAAAATAAAGGGGTCACTAACTTTCTTCATTCTTTCACGGTTTATTGAACATTTTTACTGAAATGTGTGACAGAAAGAATTAAGAATACAGGGGTGTCGCACCAAAGGACAACAGAAATTAACACTTTTATAGTGGCTTTGTTTCCAAAAAAAGTTTAATATTTGAACAAAATCTTACCATGTGCACACCATGGGCTTCACAGTATAACATGACCTTGAATGGGGTCCTTTAACTAATTAAACTTGTCAGCGGAAATGTCTGATTTAAAATCAGAATATGGTGTTACACAGGACATGATTTTCAGTGACAAAATGTATCAGGTTCCTACACTTTTAGAAATGTATGCATGAAAAAATGATTGCCATTTACTAAAATAAACCATTGTAAAATTATGTCTGAGGTATTTATTAACACTTGTATGCTTTTCTTTTAAATTTATAAAAGTTGTAATTTACTGAACCATGCTTGATACACCATAGGACAATTTGAGATTTGGCTCAAAATATTTAAAAACCTAAAGACTAAGCAGTTTTTATAACAGGACCATGTAAGACAAAGAAATGTTTAACCATTTACTGCATTTTAGATGATGACAGTACTAATTCAGTTAATTTTTATCTTTAACAACCCAAATGCAGCGTTTGTGAGCATAATATACTTTTTTCAAAACCACTAAAATCTTATTGACCCCAAACTAAGCATAGATTATATGATTAGTTAATTTATTAGAAAATATTCATATATTAAAAATCACTGTAAAATATTCCTGCAATATATTGCCCAAGTGTACATAATGAAATAAATAAATACTTCATAAATACTGCAGTTTAAGCTAGGTGAGGTCAGTGCTATACATGCTGTCATTTACACAATTGCCTGACACACACCACCATACAAATGCAAAGTTCCACATACACACATCTGTGCTTAAATACCCTGTTACACAACCACCAACACAAGGTCACTTTAACTGCAATTTCAGCAGAATCTCTGCTTGGGGAATCCACACACACACACACACACACACACACACACACACACACACACACACACACACACACACACACACACACACACACACACACACACACACACACACACACACACTCACGTAAAGTGAGGGTAAATCCCATTTGTGTTTGTGAGTGTGTGCAAGTGTGCATCGAGCCATTTATCACTGGTGTCCCAAGTTTTTTCAGCCTGCCCTATGGGCTGATGGGAGATATGGCAACCAGTCACTAAGAGTGACATTCTAATCTACAACACCTACATCTAGAGCACACAGGGTTCCTTTCTGTCTCACTCTCCCTCTTGTTTTCTCTCTCTCATCTTTACACTCTCAACAAATACATGACATGAGCCTATTTATGACAAAAGTCAAAAAGTAGCTGTTGTAAGATGTTAATCATCGGAAAGTAATCTAATGGAGAACAAGAATTTTGGTGATATTTATGAATCAATGGCTCTCAACTGGTTTTGCTTTAGGACTCTGATCAAAAGGTGCAAAAAACATGTTTATATTAAATTTACATGAACACACATTTAAGAAAGTATGGGATATATTTTGTTTTAATCTTTTTTTACCTGCTTTTCGAGAATCAGGGCATGTCGGCTACTTTCTACCAAGCAGTTTCTACCAATACACATCAAACATATGGGGAATGTTTTCTCCTTCCTCATAAGATCATTAGCCTAACAACGTGTGATTAAATGAATAGATAAGTTCTATTTTATTTTTGGTATTTAGCATTGTTTTTTCCCTTCTGAGCCTTTCAGAACAGACTTGTGCACCATTTTTGGGTCTCACCCACCAGTTGAGTACCATGGGTTTTCCATTGATTAGCTGTTATCTGCCATTTCATTCCACTGGCTTAGGTTCAGCCTTTCCTCACACACGCACAAACACATGCACCTGTTCTGGATTCAGACAGCCTGCCATAAACAGTCAGATTCTTCTCTATAACCAGCAGTTACAGTGACTAAAACAATGGCTGGTGGATCAAAGCCTTCCCACTTCTCTCCCCCATCACTACACGCCTTGTTTTTCCCCAGAATCCTCCGGGAATTTTCCGCTGACATTTCCAGCCGTGCTCCAGAGCGACTAGCTCTAATTCTCTCCCTGAGCACCCCCTCCTGAATCTCCATCTTACCACTGGCTCATTTGCCAGGTCTAAATTAGCTCAGACCAATCGGGAAGAATTTGACAGTGCACATTCTTAGCTAGCAACATCTGGGGAGGTGTCACGTGCTTAGCCACTAACCTTTCTCAGAGAACATTAGATTCGGAAATTAAATGTGTACCCACGCTAGGTAATGGTACCATATGTTTATAGAGTCTATTTGTTTGAAACCGAGTGACAGCTAACAAGGAAATGACCCATAAGGAGAAACCATAAAGAATGTGTCATCACTTTCTGTGTCCAACGGGTTCAAAATGTTAAAATAATTCAAGCCAGTCAGTTTTGGATTTGTGACAAAGATGTGTAAATGTTAGGTACCACATTTATAACCCACCTTATTAAATATATTGATAGAAACTCCACTGAAATATACATATACCTAATTAGTAATTACCAATAGTACCAAACGTTTTTGATTAGATCTGGTAGGAAACTGCTTCCAAAAAAATTATCACAGAGATCAGTGGAAGATGACCATGAAAGATGTGTGTAGTACAGGCCATTTTATTTAACAAAGGTTGCTAAAAACAACTAAAAGAGGACATGCAAGTCTGTAGATAATGGGAATAGAAGTTGTTCTAAACCATGATGCTGTTTTCCATGAAAGTAGAATTTAGTAGAAATTTTAAGTAACTCTTTCCATTGAAGAACAATTCCTTGTCATAAGTGGCGATCATGTTTAAAAAAAAATAAATAAATAAATAAAAATCACCATAAAAGTAGTAATTTCGCACAACAGAACATTTAAACAATTTTACAGTATAATCACAGAGGCCTCGATTGCTGGGTGCCATACGGTAATTCACACGTCAGCCAGTAGGTGGCAGAAATTAACCTTTTTACAGTGTTTTGACAACTGGCATTAAAATTAGCTATATCTACAATAACTGCAGGACTGCAGAACCACACAGCAGTGAGGGCAACAGCACCAGGCCAACAGTTTCAGACCTAAAGTTAGGGTGGTGCTGACGATCATGTAAAACACCCCAACCACGAACCCTACCCTTTACTTAAACTATAAGCTCAACCTTAACAAATGCAAACCCCAGCCAACCACTAAACCATCCTTAATGACGCAATAAGCTCCATCCCAACACCTGAGACTGATGGCCTGGTGCTGTTGTCCTCAGACTGCTGTGATGTAAGGCTCTGCGGTTCTCCAGTTGGTTATTATTGATTAAAACAGCAGAAGAATGATTTTGCATTTATACCACCTACTGGACAGGAGAGTGG
Source organism: Gobiocypris rarus (assembly GCA_023029165.1). NCBI lineage: Eukaryota > Metazoa > Chordata > Actinopteri > Cypriniformes > Gobionidae > Gobiocypris > Gobiocypris rarus. The sequence goes on from CM040914.1 coordinate 19,670,705, forward strand.
CGCACAGTAGATCAATGGCAACCATCACAATTTTACTGTACATACTTAAATATTGGGTTGTTTTCAAAACAATATGCAATCTGCAGTTACTTTTAAGTTGTTGTTGACACCCTTTAAGTGCTTTGTTAAGCATAAAAGTGAGTCAGAATGTACAGCCACTGAACTAAATTCACCCAACTGAATATTCATTAAATAATCTCCTTTTGTGTTACAAAGAAGGAAGAAATCAGTAAACATGAGGGTGAGTAAATGAGTCATTTAAATTAATTTTAGACTGTTTCTCACAAAAGCCTATGAGATAGCTTCAGAAGACTTCAGAAGTAATATAGCACACAAGTTGAATGGACTACTTCTATGGTGTTTTCTGTACTTTGACAGTTCCTTATGAACTTTGCCAAGAGGAACAATCCTTAAAAAAATCTACATTGAGTTCCACAAAAAATAACAGCATATAGGTTTGGAATGAAATAAATAAATAATGACAGAATTTTCATAGGTATTTTCCTAGAGTGGTGCAGCTATGACATCACTTTGTAGGTCAACCGGAATTTAGCATCAGACAGGTTCCCTCAACAAAAACCCGATATCATTTTTTTCATGGGCTTCTGGATTATTGCAAAAAAACAAGCTCTGTAATCAACACAAATTTATGATACTTGCACCTTTTGTCTATCAAGTTCATTTTCACAGATGATCAACTTTTATGAATTTTGAAGCCTAAATGCAGTCACCACTCACCAGAATTAAAAAGCTAAAGGTAGGCTATAAACAAACTACACCACGCTCCCATGAATTCAACGTCACCACCACTAAGCTTCTGACAACTTTCAGTTTTTATCTAAAAACATTTTTGATTTTTAAATTAGAATAGTTTATAAGAGCATACTTATGAGCATAATGAGGCTGTAAAAGCAGACTGAGTTTACCTGTTCGGCGTGATGACGTTTAATCTCTGTGACAGCCTCTGCCTAGTACCATTTAGCCACCAACTTTTTCAAGACATGTAACATCTTAAAAAAACCATGAGTGGGGTAATACTGGTGTATTTATGCCATAGAATAAAACATGAAAGTGCCTTAAGCTTGAGTCCCATTCAAAAAACCCATTGACTTTGGGACGATGGAACCGGAAGTGCTAAAATGCTAACTCGTTTCCGCATTTTGTCCTACAAAGTGACGTCTACCTTTACCACTCTATTCTGTTTCCATTTCTAATTGCTGCTTAATGTCCGCATTCATTCATATACACTCATGTGCATGCACTTGAAACTGAAAGCTCTGAAAGTCATGAAGTCATCTCACAATGGAGTGTGAGCGGCTCTTCAATCTGTTGAACAGCCTCAGAGAGGGGCCAAACGTGGGAACGAGATTATGAATGAGTATGTGAATGAGAGAATGAACACCATTTTACTGCTCTTGTCCCTCTAAATAGCCTCTTTATACAGACTGAGGCCAACTCAAACACCCACTCCAATTCAGTGACACACACACACACACACATCATCCCCTTATTGTCCTTATGAAAACATTCACATTTAGTATATCAGACATGAACACCTGCAACTAAAACTCAACCAAATAGATTAATTGATATTTAGTCTATTTTGTTGATATTTAGTCACAGGTGTTCATGTCTGATTTGCTAAATGTCTGATTTGCCAAAAATCCCACACAGCTAATTAGAGCTCAGTTTCAAGTCTTGGTTCTGTCTTTTGTGAATAATTGGAACAGGTCGGAAATAATCTTGTGGTAGATATGTTTGTAAAATGTAGAATGTCTCCTATCAAAGGCATCATTTAAATGCCCAAATAATCATTTTATAAGTATTTCTTATCATTTATTTTTAAATTAATTTTGAATTAAAATGTACTCAAATGAATAGACATATTCTTCAACCGCCTCTTACCTTCACGTCATTCACATTCATTCTTGTCCCTTTCTTCCCCACAAAAATGTCATCTATGTCAACCAGGATGTAGCGTTCCAGAGATCGTGACAGCTTCCTGCCTGTGAGATAAGCGATGGCATCCACCAGTATGAGTCTGTGTAACCAGTAGCTCAGCCCATGTCCAAACAGCACACGCTGCACCCCATCGTAGAGACCTAAGTCCTGCACGACGGTAGCATGGAGACCCTGGGGACCTGGGATCATCTGGGCCGCCCCACTCTCACTGGGCCGAGTTTTAGCTAATAGCACTGGTTCATACGTGGAGTGATTGAACTGGAACACAGTCCAGTCTTCTCCTGGTAAATGCCCTCGATCCACTTCTGCCCGTGTTACGTAGAGCAGAGGTGAGCGTGGGTTTACGCAACAGTCTCGAAGTGCAACATTTGTTCGCAATGTCAGAGGGAAACCCCTCAGCTGCAGTGCAGGCTGGGAGTTTTCACTTGCACGGTGAAATGCGATGACGCCAACGCTGTATTCGGCGCAGTATTTATCCAGCAGGTCGCGGTTCCATGCATCCATCCCAACATACTTGAGAAGGTTCTCGTAGATGACAAGTGCGTAGCGTCCACGGCCTTTGTGCGTTAAAGGTGGGATATCACCCTTCCCTGGTGCAATTTCAGCATGGTAACGGAACTGGTTGGATTCTAGAATAGCGATGATGTCCTGTCCCAGTTGAGAATACTGACTCTCCACAAAAACCAGCACCACCGGATCCTTACGTGACGGATCGATTGGTTTTGGCGTCCGAGGCTCTGACTGTCGGAAAGGGAGGGCCCGGAGGTCAGCACAGTCTGGACCTATGGCACGGTCCGCGAGATCCAGTTCTTGGGTGGAACCTGTGTAAAGGTAGTAGGCGGAGACTAAAACGCTGACCATACAGAAGGTGGCGAGGAGGATGACCAGCCTCCTCAGATTCCTCCGCAGCTTGGTGGCCAGATTCATGGCAAACGCCGCACATGTGTGGGAGTGTGTGTGGGTGGGAGTCTCTGATTGATCACTGAGGCGGGCTAAAGCTGCAAATTGGCTTTTTTGGTAATCATGCTGCAGTCATGTGACCATCTCACAAAACTGGCAAATTTGCTTCCAAGACAAGCCGCTTTTGGTTGATAATGTGGCACAATGTTCAGCCTACGACACCAGCTGTTCCCGAAATGAATCCTTCACCCAACTAGAAACCCTCCATGTCCTGAGATTTCTCCTGACCCCCGACAAACCTGGAGAGAATACAGATGACAAACGACAAGCAAATTTATGTTTTAGTACAACTTTAAGCATCTCTGAGGTGTGTGTTCTAGAAGTGTTCATCAGGGGTGTGTATGGATGCTCTTGAGGGGCAATTCAGCCGACAGCCTTCAGGTTGTTTTCAATCAACACTTCACCAGCTGTGGCCAACACTTCCCGGGAGGAGTGTGTGATTGGCTGTATATAAATAGGAAGTTGTAGGCTGAGCCTGTAGGAGCCTAAGGGTGGCTCTAAGGGAGAAATTCATCATTTGTCCAATAGGAATCGAAAGTGTCACATATATACTGCATGTACTTTAGGTAATCTACATGACCACATTTTGTCTTCAAAAAGTTGCTACTGCAGAAAAAGGGATGGAGGTTAAAGTGTACAATTTCTTTTTTCTCTTGTAGACACCCTATCACAGTGGGACAAATACAATAAGGGTGGATTGTAAGAAAATAAATGATGAGATATATTCTCATGCAGTACATTCAACAAGTCCACTTGTTCACTCCGTTTATGTGTGTGTGTGTGTGTGTGTGTGTGTGTGTGTGTGTGTGTGTGTGTGTGTGTGTGTGTGTGTGAGTCGGTGTGATATCGGAGTATGTAATTAAAGGAACATGAATTACACAAGATTGAAATAACAGATTACAATGTTGCGCAGGAACATCACACAGGGGAATTCAAGAAAGTCGGGGGATAAATTTCATAAGGCAAGAAAAACTTTGATTACCAAAAGAGTGTTCCTAGTTCTGTATCATAACTCAAGCACATGTTTACTTGGAGAGTGGATTAGACTGTGACATGCTAGCAATTGCATTTACAAGACATTCTATCAAAACATGCTTTTGTAGTGTATGTCCAGCTATATTAATACTTTACTGTTATACCATGTTTACTGAAAACTTAATAATCAACAAGAGTAGTGTAGTCTGCGGGCTGCGGCATCATGTGTGTGCAGATTTGGCTAATGTTTGCTAATATTTTTACAGTGAAACAATTCTATAGAGTGGACATTTGAAGTGGTCCTCACAATTTTAAAGGCTCATAAAATCTTTTTTATTTATTTGTTTATTTTATCTAACGTTAACAGGTTTGTATGAGGATTAGGTTGAGTAAATATAATTACCTTATAAAAAACACTGCTTCTATGAGATGTCCTCACTAATATAGTGAAAGCGACGTGTGCGCGCGTGTGCGTGTTTCCCCGCGAGGCGGCGCATTCTTTAAAAAGGGAAACATCGCCAGAGATTAGATATTTTGCCTACATTAACTTTCATTAATACTATATGAATACCTAATATATACATGTATTTTCTCGGTCCTGTTATGTTTAACAGACTAAATAGCCTACATTTAGTTAAAAACCCACATTTTATCAAAAAAAATAACCAAAGGAAAAGTCTAAAACAAAAAGAGAAAATGAAAGTCGACTGTTTAGAAACAAATAAACAAACATAACGTATTTACAAGTAGAATGCCTCAACACGTGCAATGTTTCTAAAAAGACAATTATGACAGCTACGGTAATGAGTTTACGGTGTTCTGTAAGCTAGAAAATTATTTTAGAAAATGTTTTAAAATACTTTTCAATTAGCCCGAGACGACGGAGACAAACATGCACAAGTGCATGTGTTCGTGCGCCTTAAGATATGATTTATTCAAATAAAAGACTGTTAAAGCCGTTAAATACAACGCGAGCGAAATTAAACGCACAGCATCTCCGGTAGATACCGGTAGTGTGACATTCCAGCACAGCATATCTCTAAATCTCACACACACAACAAAGACGTTCAGCACCCCAATCAGCACAAAGTTACAACACTAAACGTAACTCAAAATAAGCCGCACTTTCGCCACGTCCGGACGACGAGCTTTCTTACCTTGAGCCGAACCTGAGGCACAGCTGAGCGGGAAGCTGTCACACCAAAGCCGCCTCTCTCCGGAACACCAGCTCCTTACAGCTCTGAACCCGAGCGCCCAATCTCATCCACTGATTCAGAGGCAGCCATCTGGAATGATGCGGGGACCGGTTCGCTATTCTCTCCGCGCCCTCTTCCCCTTTCTCCCTTTCTCTCACTGCGACACGGATTAAAGGAGCGCGGGGGGGAGACAGGTCTGGAGACAGTAGGAGAGACAGGACTAGAGACAGAAAAAGCGCTCAAAAGACGAACTGAAGAGAATATCCCGAGAGGAGCGCTGAGACATAGGACTCCCCTCCACTGTCAGCAGTGACTGAATAGTGCCGCTGCCGCTCTCTGCGCTTTAACTCACTAACATACTGTAGAGAGAGAGAGAGAGAGAGAGAGAGAGAGAGAGAGAGAGAGAGAGAGAGAGAGAGAGATGCTGAGAGAGATGCTGAGAGAGATGCTGAGAGTGATTGGCAATTTATATTATGTAGGCTACTGTAGCCTAATGGTATGGCACGTCTGAAGAATATATGGAAAGTGTGACAAATGCTAATACTTTTTTTTATTATGGAATCTCTAATGACTATTTAATTTCTTTGTTTAATAATAATAATTAGAAATATAGTAGGCTAGTAGTATTGTTAAATTAACAATGTACAAGCAGCTCTGCACAATAATACTCCATTAGCCTAATTAGTCATACTTTATACCATTTGATTAAGGCTACCTTTCTCAGTGTTTGTAAAAATATTAGTTGGCTATATAAAAATAACAATGGTAGAGTAAAAACCTGCTAGCTGATTAACTTACCATACACTGTAAAATTATATTGTAGCCTATAATTTAAAAGACACTACATGTAATTTTACAAAAAAATATTGTAAAAGCACTATACATATCATTAAAATGAAATAAAATATTGTTAAAATTGTGACAAGTAAAATGTATTGCCTTATAATATGGGGAAATGTGCATTTTCAGATTTCCCTGCATGATCATTCACATCTGTTTGGATTGTTCATTAGAATTTTTGTATTTTTGTAATCACTTATGGACAATTGAGTGTTTATGCTGAATGCACCAATTTATGCTTAGTGTTTATTGTCATTCGTGTCAACCTGGTGGTATTTTGTGTTTGTAACATTGTGACTTGTCATTTTATTATTGACTGTGGTTTCATGGTATTATGGTCCTTGGTGTGGTGAAAAAGAAGTAGTAGGAGATACTTCAAACATACTTCAGTTGTAGATACTTCAACCATAGCATCATACTTCTCTTAATTCTAATGCTCATTCTGGTCTCCATGAGTGGGATTTTCCGTTCTGCTTTTCGTAAATCAAAACGGTTTGAGGGTTTAACTCAAAATGAAACAGGACAGTGCTGACTACTGCGGAAATGCTAAAGAGAGTGTGGACCAAACTGTTCTGCAGAATTAACTACACCTGGGATAAAAAAAAAGACTGATATGATTCTAAACAGGATAAAGGGAGGTGCAGTTTTGGCAATGGCATTTTAAAATTGACAATATAAGAGGAAGTGAAAACTATTGTATTCTAAAACAACAAAGGAGCTCATTGGAGACATGTTCAAACATGAGTGCATGCACTCAACCATTTAAAATACTGTGAGTGTGATTTGATTAGAACAAACCAACAGTCACTGCATGCAAAAATATACACACACACACTCAAAGTTAAACAGCTATTTAAGCAGGATGAGAGCTGTTGGGTGGCCTGCAAGTCTGATGAGCTGATACAGACATGAGCCAAAGAATCTCTCTCACACACACATACAAAGTTCTTAGATACTCTGAAGAGGCAGCATTAGTGTATGCCTCATTTGGGCCAAATGTGATGGTCTGGCAAGCGTTCAGCTCTCCTTCCTCTTGCTCTCCCACCACTCCTCTCCATCCCTGTTTCCCTCCCTGTCTATTCCTCCCCTTTCTCCCCTCTCCCTCCTACCTTTCTGGAGCTAATGGGGCTGAAAGCTTCCAGCAGTTCTCTGCTAAAACATGCGTTTAATTTGATTATTTACTACCTATTGTTTTCTGCCCTATAGAGTCCAAAGAAAGGTGTAAGTGTGAGAGAAAGACGGGAATATGTGTGAAAATTGTAAGTGAGAGAGACAGAGAGGATACTCTGAATTGCTCTCTCTCTCTGTCTCTCTCTCTGTGTGTGTGTGTAACTGGGTAATTGTGTGTGTGACGAGTGTGTATTGTGTGTGTGTGACAGGGGAAGCCCAGCTCGTATTTGTTATTCTAATTGAGGCTCCTCAGTTGTCTATGGATTCATTGTGTTGCACTCAAGTCAACCGTTTAAATTTAAACCCAATAGGACCAACACTTTAACTTATCAAAACCATCCCCCACATTAAGTAAATTAAAGGAAATTAAACAAACACAATTAATATATTTCCTACTAATATCTTAACAAAAAAAAATGTTTTATGTAATGTTTCTTGTACTTCTCACGCTGAATTGTTTTCATAGTACAAATTTGGAACTTTGAATTAAAACATGTTTCATGTTAGGTCATGTTGTCTTGACATACAAGCATCTGCACTGTAAAAGAGTGGAGGTCTGCAATTGCTAAAAGTAATGTATAGGTTGATTAATGTTAGCAGTTTTAGGTTATAATTTTTTCAGTGTGCTAATTGAATGAGACGAAAATAAATGCAATAAACATGTTCAGTATTTTAAACTGTCTTGTGGTGTGACAAAATTTAAAATGGCAAAAAACTGCATGTGAAAAAAAAACATGTTTGAAATGGTTTATGGTGTCACATCACTAAGCAAATTTATATAATTGGTCCTATTTGTAACATTGCCAAAATGTATGTTTTATGTACATAATTATATTTAATAATAAAAGTGCTTAAAATAAAGGAATATTAACCTGAACAGTCACACTAGTCCACCAAGATCATCATTATAATTACAATTTGGATAATACACAAAAAAGACTATCTGAGCACCAGCATATGTATGCGTTTTAGTCCTCACGCATGTGATGATGTGACGGTTCGTCTCACAAAAGACTGCCTAAATAGCTGAGACAGCAAAACAACTTGATCAAACAGAAAGGCTATACTGGTGAGCCAGACAGACCAGCACAAAACCAGAATTATTCTGCATAAACCAGCATGGAAATTTATGCAGCCGTCAGCTTATTTTTCAACAGGAAAATGTCTTTGTAATATTTCACTTGTTAGCTGGCCTGCCATCAAAGTGGGAGGAGGGGGGGCAGGAAAATTTTCCTTATACGTGAAATGGGTGGGGGTGCTCACTAAGGTCCTCTACTAATTGGGCCCTATGCCGAGGTGGCTCACCAAAAAATGCCTTCCTTTTGCAGGTGCTGGCTGGTACAACTGAAGAAGATGAAAACTGAAGATGACTGGAAAACAGGACAATCCACATGTAAGTATATAGAGAAGAAGTCAGGTAAGTTTACACAGGAATTGTTCAACGAGACAAGACAATGGTTTGTGGTGGATAGTGCTGATATAGGGTGCAGTGATGAGAATTGCAGTCGCAGATGATTAGAATTCGGGTGACTCGGAACAAATGGGTGGAGCAGGAAGGTCTGGTGCTGAGGTGACAAACTCCATGATAGTACACTGCACTACACTTGCAGCTCCTGATGATCAATGTATGTGACGGTGAGGATGTCCATACGGTTTGGATGGTTGTCATGGAATTCAATTAACAAAGACAAATCCAGAATATCGTCTCAGTCCACCCATGATCTTTCCTCTGTGCCATATCCTTCCCAGTCCACTACATATTCTAGACGGCCACCTCGTCATTGGGAGTCAAGGATGGTGTTGACCTTCTATATGAGCCCTTCGTTTGAGTCCACTGGAGGAAGAGGTACGTCTGCAGCACCAGACCCTGAGGAAGAGGAGACCAGAAGATTAGTGAGACATGAAAGATGGGTGAAATGCGATAACAAGAGGGTAGGTTTAACTGATACGAGACTTTGTTGATCTGCCTTTGGATAGTGAAAGGACCTATGAGCGGGAGGGTAGTCGTAGACAAATGTCCCTGGTGGAGAGCCAGACCTTCTGACACGGGTGGTACTTGGGTGTTGCATCTCTTCTTGCATTGGCCTGGATCTTCTGCCTCCTTACTGCCCTCTGCAGGTGTGTATGAGCTGAGTCCCATACCCTCTCGCTTTCTTGGAACCAGTGGTTCACAGCTGGAATGTCTGAAGGCTCATCTGACCAGGGAAACTATGGCAGTTGGAAGCAGAATATGCATTGAAACGGCATTAACCCAGTGGTGGCTTGTCACAGGGAGTTTTGTCCAGACTTAGTCGAAAGAAGGTAATAGTTCCAGCTCTGCTAATGGTGGTGGCAGTGTGACCTCAAGTACCTCCTGATCTCCTGGATCTTTCGCTCAGTCGGGCCATTTGTCTGGGGAAAGTACCCAGACACTGGGGCCGATGGCTGGAAGAATGTACGCTACACACGGGAGATTAACTGCAGTTAATATCTTCAGGTAATCCATAATGACAGAATACATGTTGAAATAGCTTTTTCAACAGTCTTTATTGCTGATGGCAAACCTTGAGAGGAATCAGCTTGCAAGCTTTGGGGAATCAATCTACCACAACAAGAACACAGTTATGGGATTCTGAAGATGGTAAGCGAGGGGGTCTTTGAAATGACAGACTGGGCATCTCTTGACGTACCTGGTGACATCCTGGGTCATACTGGGCCACCAATAGTGATTACAGAGGAGCGAGAGGGTTTGTGTGGTTTGACAACGAGTGAAGATGAGGGCCCATCAGGCTTGTCTTTGGGTTAAGTTGTTTAGCATCATGAAGGTACTCCAGATTTCAATGATCTGTAATCACCACAAAAGAGTACTTAGCCCTCTTGTCTCCACTCATCTAAAGCCAGCTTGATAGCTAACAGCTCATGGTTGCCAGTCATAATTGTGCTATGGCGGGAAGAGTAGAAGGCACACGGATGGAGGAGAGGAGGCTCACCCTGCCGCTGAAATAGCACATATCCTACCCCGGTGGTGGATGTGTTGAACTCTAGAACGAATGGAAGGTCAGGGATGGGATGAGAGAGGGTAGGAGCATTGCAGAACAACTCCTTCAGCTGGTGGAAAGCATCTATGGCGGTCGAGTTTCAGGACAGAGACTTGGGCCGGTTGTGGAGTAATGAGGTGAGAGGAGAAATTATTTTGCTTAAGTTAGAAATTAACTGTCTGTAGACATTAGCAAAGTCCACAAAGCGTTGAAGTTCTTTAACAGATGAAGGTTGTGTCCAGCCCATGACAGATTGTAACATTCTCTGGTCCATCTTAATGCTTTGTTCACTAATAATGTAACCCAAAATGGATGTTGTTTTGGTGGAACTCGTACTTTTCCAGATTCAGATATAGATGGTGCTCCTAAAGTTTTTGAAGGACCTGCTTCACGTGGTGGTGATGGTCAGCCAGGTTCCAGGAGTAGATGAGGATATCGTCCATGCAAACAATGACAAAACACTTGAGGAACTCACGGAACACCTCATTAATGAAACATTGAAATACAGAGGGTGAGTTGGCCAGCCCATACAGCATAACTTGATATTCGTAGTGGCCTGATGGTGTTACGAAGGCGGTTTTCCAGTTATCACAAGCACATAATTGAATGAGATTATAAGCATTCTGCAGGTCTAACTTCGAAAAGAAGCAAGCTCCACATAGCTACTCCAGGACAACTGGAACCAGAAAAAGTAGGTAACGGTACTTAACGGTTTATGAGTTATGTGTGCGGTAATCATTGCAGGGCCTCAAGCCTCCTTCCTTCTTTCCAACAAAGAAAAAACTCAAAGTGGCAGGGGAAGTTGATGGACAACTTCTGTTTGAGAGCCTCCTCGATGTACCTCGATGTAGAAGTTTTTGGGAGATTACATTTCCATCCGATCTGGAGTCAAGAAGGGCTTTACTGTTACAGTGCTTCACTTCAAATGTGCAATCTTTAGTGGTAATTGAATGGTACTCACAGCTGGGTGTGATGGTCGCACTGGGCAGTCGGGAAGGAAATGTCCCTCTGCACAACAGTATAGACAAAGTCTATTGTCAATTCAATACTGGCATAGGTTCTGGTACTGGACGGGTGACGTGGTGAGATGGGCAGAGGATTCACAGTGTGTTGTTCAAGTTTACAACCAGAGAGTCATTGAGATATTCAGTTTTCAAGACAGATCACATCGTCGTATATGACCATCTGCTGGTGAAGAGCGGGATTGAGACCTTGGTATGAAGCGGTAATCAACGCTGTCTTGTTCCATCCACTGATGGTTTGGAATTGAAGAGCATAATCCATCACTGAGTAGAGTCCTTGGTGTAGATTATAAAGTTTATCATGCACAATACTTCCTTAAAGTGTGGTGTGAATGTCGTCAGAAAGCTTGTGACAGTGCCATTGTCATCCTACCTAGATCAATCTCTCCCATTGAAGTTCATGACCAGATAGCAGCGAGATGTAGGATATTCTGGCTTGATTAGAATGGAAGGGATGTGGTTGCATTTGGAAGAACAATGAACACTGTAGTAGAAACCCACTGCATTCCTTCACCTTTCCAGTGTAGGTCGCGGATCGGGCCAGGGGACTGGCAGAAGCAGAGCTCGAAGAAGGTGTGATGGGTGACTGAAGTGACTGACGGAGTGATTGTACCAGCTCAGTAAACGGAATGGTTGGGGGAATCAAGTACATTGCTTGGGTCCATGCTTCTCTGCATCGTTGCTCTGGTCTTCTGGTACAAACAGAGGAGGACACACAGAGGTAACTTCCAACACAGTAGTTTAATTTTGCAAAAAGAGCAGTGTTCAAGCGATATCAACAGGTGAGTGATGCAGTCCAGAAAATTGTAGAAAACTTAACTTGAATAATAATCGTTCTTTCCTTTTGCAGGTGCTGGCTGGTACAACTGAAGAAGATGAAAACTGAAGATGACTGGAAAACAGGATAATCCACAGGTTAGTATATAAAAAAGAAGTCAGATAAGTTTACACAGGATGTGTTTAACGAGACCAGCCAATGGTTTGTGGTGGAGTGAGTGCTGATATAGGGTGTGGTGATGTGTGTTGCAGGTGCAGATTGATCTGGATTGGGTGGAGCTGGAAGGTCTGGTGCTGAGGTCACAGACTCCATGACAATAATGTTTTCAGAGAGTATATCTTCAATTAAGTTTATTTTTCTGACCTCGCTAGCAAATAGTTTTATTTATTTATTTTTTGTTTTTTTGTTTATTCTTAAAACTTGAGAAACTACTTTCCAGTGAGGTAAGAAACATACAAGTCCTTCTAAAAAAATAGCATATTGTGATATGCTAATATGTTTAAAAATTAAACTTTCATATATTTTAGATTCATTGCACACCAACTGAAATATTTCAGGTCTTTTATTGTTTTAATACTGATGATTTTGGCATACAGCTCATGAAAACCCAAAATTCCTATCTCAAAAAATGAGCATATCATGAAAAGGTTCTCTAAACAAGCTATTAACCTAGTCATCTGAATCAACTAATTAACTCTAAACAACTGCAAAAGATTCCTGAGGCTTTTAAAAACTCCCAGCCTGGTTCATTACTCAAAACCACAATCATGAGTAAGACTGCCGACCTGACTGCTGTCCAGAAGGCCATCATTGACACCCTCAAGCGAGAGGGCAAGACACAGAAATAAATTTCTGAACGAATAGGCTGTTCCCAGAGTGCTGTATCAAGGCACCTCAGTGGGAAGTCTGTGGGAAGGAAAAAGTGTGGCATAAAATGCTGCACAATGAGAAGAGGTGACCGGACCCTAAGGAAGATTGTCGAGAAGGACCGATTCCAGACCTTGGGGGACCTGCGGAAGCAGTGGACTGAGTCTGGAGTAGAAACATCCAGAGCCACTGTGCACAGGCGTGCGCAGGAAATGGGCTACAGGTGCCGCATTCCCCAGGTCAAGCCACTTTTGAACCAGAAACAGCGGCAGAAGCACCTGACCTGGGCTACAGAGAAGCAGCACTGGACTGTCGCTCAAATTTTGCATGTCATTCGGAAATCAAGGTGCCAGAGTCTAGAGGAAGACTGGGGAGAAGGAAATGCCAAAATGCCTGAAGTCCAGTGTCAAGTACCCACAGTCAGTGATGGTCTGGGGTGCCATGTCAGCTGCTGATGTTGGTCCACTGTGTTTTATCAAGGGCAGGGTCAATGCAGCTAGTTATCGTTTTTTTGTTTTGAAGATATCGAAGATTTCGTTTTTCAGCACGACCTGGCACCTGCTCACAGTGCCAAAACCACTGGTAAATGGTTTACTGACCATGGTATTACTGTGCTCAATTGGCCTGCCAACTCTCCTGACCTGAACCCGATAGATAATCTGTGGGATTTTGTGAAGAGAAAGTTGAGAGACGCAAGACCCAACACTCTGGATGAGCTTAAGGCCGCTATCGAAACATCCTGGCCCTCCATTACACCTCAGCAGTGCCACAGGCTGATTGCCTCCATGCCACGCCGCATTGAAGCAGTCATTTCTGCAAAAGGATTCCCGACCAAGTATTGAGTGCATAACTAAACATAATTATTTGAAGGTTGACTTTTTTGTATTTAAAACACTTTTCTTTTATTGGTCGGATGAAATATGCCAATTTTTTGAGATAGGAATTTTGGGTTTTCATGAGCTGTATGCCAAAATCATCAGTATTAAAACAATAAAAGACCTGAAATATTTCAGTTGGTGTGCAATGAATCTAAAATTTATGAAAGTTTAATTTTTATCATTACATTATGGGAAATAATGAACTTTTATCACAATATGCTAATGTTTTGAGAAGGACCTGTACATAAAGTGGGTAGGGAAAGTATTCAGACCCCTTTAAATTTTTCACTCTGTTATATTGCAGCCATTTGCTAAAATTATTTAAATTATTTTTTTTTCTCATTAATGTCGACACAGCACCCCATATTAACACCCCAAAAACACAGAATTGTTTACATTTTTTCAGATTTATTAAAAAAAGAAAAACTGAAATATCACAAGGTCCTAAGTATTCAGACCCTTTGCTCAGTATTTAGTAGAAGCACTCTTTCGATCTAATACAGCCATGAGTCTTTTTGTTGCATGGAAAGATGCAACAAGTTTTTCTCACCTGTATTTGGGGATCCTCTGCCATTCCTCCTTGCAGATCCTCTTCAGTTCTGTCAGGTTGGATGGTAAATGTTGGTGGACAGCCATTTTCAGGTCTCTCCAGAGATGCTCAATTGGTTTCAAGTCAGGGCTCTGGCTGGGCCATTCAAGTCATGGAGTCATGGAGTTGTTGTGAGGCCACTCCTTCGTTATTTTAGCTGTGTGCTTAGGGTCATTGTCTTGTTGGAAGGTGAACCTTCGGCCCAGTCTGAGGTCTTGAGCACTCTGGAGAATGTTTTCATCCAGGATATCCCTGTTCTTGGCCGCATTCAGCTTTCCCTCGATTGCAACCAGTCGTCCTGTCCCTGCAGCTGAAAAACACCCCCCACAGCATGATGCTGCCGCCACCATGATTCACTTTTGGGACTGTATTGGACAGGTGATGAGCAGTGCCAGGTTTTCTCCACACATTCCGCTTAGAATTAAGGCCAAAAAGTTCTAACTTGGTCTCACCAGACCAGAAAATCTTATTTCTCTCCATCTTGGAGTCCTTCAGGTGTTTTTTTTTTATAGCAAACTCCATGCAGGTTTTCATGTGTCTTGCACTGAGGAGAGGCTTCCGTCGGGCCACTCTGCCATAAAGCCCCGACTGGTGGAGGGCTGCAGTGATGGTGGACTTTCTACAACTTTCTCCCATCTCCCGACTGCATCTCTGGAGCTCAGCCACAGTAATCTTTGGGTTCTTCTTTACCTCTCTCACCAAGGCTCTTCTCCCCCGATAGCTTAGTTTGGCCGGACGGCCAGCTCTAGGAAGGGTTCTGGTCGTTCCAAATGTTTTCCATTTAAGGATTATGGAGGCCACTGTGCTCTTAGGAACCTTAAGCTGATTTTTTTTTTTTTTTGTAACCTTGGGCAGATCTGTGCCTTGCCACAATTCTGTCTCTGAGCTCTTCAGGCAGTTCCTTTGACCTCATGATTCTCATTTGCTCTGACATGCACTGTGAGCTATAAGGTCTTATATAGACAGGTGTGTGGCTTTCCAAATCAAGTCAAATCAGTATTATCAAACACAGCTGGACTCAAATGAAGGTGTAGAACCAAATATATGAGTGTCACAGCAAAGGTTCTGAATACTTAGGACCATGTGATATTTCAGTTTTTCTTTTTTAAATCTGCAAAAATGTCAACAATTCTGTGTTTTTCTGTCAGTATGGGGTGCTGTGTGTACATTAATGAGAAAATGGCTGCAATATAACAGAGTGAAACATTTAAGGGGGTCTGAATACTTTCCGTATCCACTGTATGTACTAACAAGAAAAGTATTGTTATTACACAAGTTTGTTTCTCAGGTAAATTTATCTGCTTTTGAGAAAGTTTAGCAAAACAAAATTCTATTAAGATTAAATTTTTCTGTCCTGGTAACCTCCACTTGAAATGATGCAGATAAGATGGTGCTTCACTTTTATGCATACCAACAATAATTTGAAAGTGTCAAATTTTTGTCTCACGATATATAAAGTGTACTTAAATAAAAGTATACTTTATTGTAGCTGCCTTTTCCAGTTTCAGTTTCACTGACACATATACACTCACTCACTCACTCACTCACTCACTCACTCACTCACTCACTCACTCACTCACTCACTCACTCACTCACTCACATCGTCACTGTGTGATCTAGCTATCAAGGCTTCAAAAACTCCTGCTTGCTGTCAGGGTAATGCTGTTTATTCATGTCTTTCTTCCTTTTTTTACAACATAAAAAAAGAAGCACATACACACATACATACACACTTCTGAATGAAGGCTTAACACTCTATGCTGTAATTGAGGCCATGAGATATGAGCTCTCTAACACACAGATAAATTCCCTGTCATCCCCTACCTGCGCTTTGATTGGTGAAGAGATAGCATCACTATGACAGCCAAACTATACTTCAAGCAGCCTGTCAGCGGACGCGCATCATTTTCCATCAGCAAATCAGCCAGGCTTATCTGGGAAACGTTCTCTTAACGTTTTTGAGTGTTCTTCAGGCATCCTTGACAAGCACTTTAAATGGGTCTTTAATAGATGTAGATTAACCTATCCAAAAAAAAACACAAAACAAGATAGTCTTGTTTGTGTGTGTAGATTTTAAACGGGAAATGGAAAAAGATGAAATCTTTTTGATGTTAAAATATTTTGTCTAACCCCAGCTTAATGTGCAGAGACAGGTAAGCCATTTGTATGCATTTCCTGATAAGTGAAAACACCGTAGCACGTTCAAAACATTTGACACCTAAATTGAAATGGTATATCTCTAAAAATATTTAAAAATCCTGGATTTTATCAAATTAAATTACATAAAATAAAATATTAATGTGAGCTATTTCCATGGGAAAAGAACATTTGGTTGTTTATTTAAATTAATATTTTTTATATCATGTGTATATAGCTTAGTTTAATTTTTGTAAAAAGGCTTGTTCATTTATTTCCATTAAGATATTTCCCTATTCGATAATAATTTAAGAAGCAGTATTTAGAAGCAACATTGTACACACCATAATAAAACCAAATAAAATAGTAAACAAAGATGACAGCATCTGAGAGGCAAAATGCACCAGCCAAACAACTGCCATTGAGAAAGTTAACAGATAGATTTATCCAGGTACGTTAGTGTTTAGGAAGCATGTTATCATTATCATATCTCTATTGCAGACTCAGGGTCCAAATGCAAAAAACAGACAATGAATCACACACGCACGCACGCACGCACGCACACACACACACACACACACACACACACACACACACACACACACACACACACACACACACACACACACACACACACACAAATTATATAACAATAAACACACACACACACACACACACACACACACACGTTGTGTTTCCATGTTTTATGAGGACATTCCATAGGCGTAATGCATTTTATACTGTACAAACCATATTTTCTATCCCCCTACACTGCCCCTGCCCCTAAACCTACCCATCACAGGAAACATTCTGTATTTTTACATTTTCAAAAACATCACTTACTGTAATTTATAAGATGTTTTCCTCATGGGGACCAAAAAATGTCCCCACAAGGACAAGGATTTTGGATATTGCCATCTTTGTGGGGACATTTTGTCCCCATACCGTAGGGATTACCACACACACACACACACACACACACACACACACACACACACACACACACACACACACACACACACACACACACACACACACACACACACACACACACACACACACACACAAATAATAATCAATGCGTTGCAAAAATACAATAATACCAGTGTCTCCACAATTTGGACTGATAACGTGTAGTACAGACCCTTATATTTGATAAACCCACAATAATCTCATCTTTGGAAACATTTAGCTGGCAGATATATTTATACATTAAGAAACTGTCATTATGTTTTCAATTCTCTTTTTGGCTGCAGAAATTATCCACAGCAGTTTTAAGTTTAATAACTAATACACTTAGACATCTTTAAGCATAAAGTTTCTGGATGCAGAGTTTGAACTGGTTACGCTTGAGACTGAATTTCCCCAGAATTACCCCTCATTGAGAACGCCAAACCAATGTAAATGAAACACATAGGATTATGTATTTTATATAGCATGTCTGAATTGAATAGATATTATAATTAAATAGCTGAATAACTGGTTGGTAAGGTTTCTATACTTCAGCACAGTTTAATTGGAAGCGAATGTTGTAATAAAATTTCACAATGTATAATCTTAGTGTCAGGTTAAAATAGGATTTTAGAGATGTAAAGATGCTGTGAGCTGAGTAGTTTTGCACCGATAGAAAAAGGGGTGAATCTTTAGCAGTTCAGTTTTCACGTGACGTCACACCATTACAGTAAAAGTACTGTACAGGTTTCCAGCTTGAGCTGCAGGGCGAAATCGGGTTGGGTTTTCCCAGTCTTATATGGATCACAAGTGACGAAAACTTGCATCTTGTTCACATATATTTTTTTAAAGTTTACAGGCTTGTGCTTCAGTTCTATGGGTGTTTTCCCCTCGAGGGCTCTGCAACAGTCACAAGACTGACACAAGAATAAAAGTGTTCCCTGCAAGACTACTTTAATACAAGTTTTTGAAAAATGTTTGAAAAACTAGTTTTGAACATTCAAGACAAAGTGCATTTTCATTTCAGTTTTGACAGCAAACATATTTATACTTTCCATTTCTGTTAGTCAGACAGGAAGTCACATTTTATCTTCAAAAGAAGATACTTTATATCCTTAATAATTTAAGCTGCATAAATCTCAAAATTATACTGAATATGGCAATACTTCAATAATCAGTCCTCAAAAGCTGCTTATAGAGTACTCGTAATCTACCATGTTGTGCATCTTATTTTATAAACCTGTCTTCAGGCCAGGGCAAATAGGCACACACACATATTTTTCAGTTGATCAATGTCTAAATGACTCCAGAAATTACTTTCTTTATTGATCAGTTTCAGTCTAACTGAATCAAAGTAACCACAATTGTGCATATCCACCTAGTAACATAAGAAAATGATCTAAGCACATTAGTGTCACCTGAAAGAAAAGCTTTGGTGTAAATAAAATGTCACTAGAATTGCAGTTTTAACTATTCTGATATATTACAAAAGTGTTCCTCAATGATTTTTAGTGAGACATTTCAATAATGCAGCATGTTTTTCAGTTTCTTAAAAGCAAAAAGTTTCAGATTCACCACATTTCTTTTCAGTTGGTGAGGATGTATGTTTTCAGTAGTTTCGTTTGTCGTGGTGGAAGGACACACACACACACACACACACACACACACACACACACACACACACACACACACACACACACACACACACACACACACACACACACACACACACACACACACACACACACACACACATGTTGTGTTTCCATGTTTTATGGGGACATTCCATAGGCGTAATGCATTTTATACTGTATAAACCGTATTTTCTATTCCCCTACACTGCCCCTGCCCCTAAACCTACCCATCACAGGAGACATTCTGCATTTTTACTTTTTCAAAAACATCACTTAGTGTGATTTATAAGATGTTTTCCTCATGGGGACTAAAAAATGTCCCCACAAGGACAAAAATTTGGATATTGCCATCTTTGTGGGGACATTTTGTCCCCATACCGTAGGGATTACCAGTCCACACACACACACACACACACACACACACACACACACACACACACACACACACACACACACACACACACACACACACACACACACACAGTCATTCTGAGTGTCATTGTGTAACAGAAACAACCATTCGCAAATTTTAATTTTAATTTTGACATTTGCCGTTTCATGTGTCCAAGAGTATCTGTGTTGATGGCATACAATGCCAAAGCTGAGTGGTGTAGAGCGTAAGCAGCGTGGTGTTGTGTATCTTCAGTTTTTTTAAGCAACCGTGTATTGTCTCACTCCAGGATTGCTTGGAGAAAGAGCTTCTTCAGAGACAATATATAGCAACGACAAGTCACTTGTGTTACAAATGAATTATATTTGTATTATAAATAGAAGAAATTGTATGAAGGCTCTAGCAGTGTTAATTTTGACTGCAATTTTTTATTTAGTTTTAGTCATAGTCATTTGACAAAAATGCCATTTAGTTTTAGTCATATTTTAGTCACCTGAATTGTTTTTAGTTTTAGTCGATATAAAAAGATCAAAGTAAATATCAAAAGAATTTACGCATTATATATTAGTTTCAATGTTTACTTTACCACATGTTTATATAGTAGGCTAATATGGTTTAGATGGTTGTAACAATGCATATTTTATCTCCCTCATCTGAACTTGAAAGCGCAGCTGCAACTGCAATAGTAAGGTGTTTCAAAATAAGAGTCCCGGTGTATTCCGAGCTTGTTTATAATTAAAAGTCACGCATTATATATTTCACCAAAAACGAATATATAATGCGTGACTTTTAATTATTTTAATATTTTTTCTTTTTTAATTCTATTTAATTAAAAAAGAAAAAAAAAGATTTGTTCATTTTTTTGGGATGAAATTCAAAGATCCGAGTGATCTGCACTACTATGCGTCGCTCAACATAGGTCATTTACTCCATTGCTCTGACTGGTTGTAGGTCTATCCAGTTGAGGTCTTTCCTGGTTCGGTTGAAACACGCCCCAATAATTACAGCCCAATGGAGCAGTATCAGACTCATATATGGAAACCTGTAGTTGAACTGGAGTGGAAAGATTACAAAAATGCTTTGAGAGGGGAACTTTTCAGACAGGTTCATATTTATAGAAAGAAAGCCACTCCTTTGTTATCTTGGCTGTGTGCATAGGGTCATTGTCTTGTTGGAAGATGAACCGTTGCCCCAGTCTGAGGTCCAGAGCGCTCTGGAGCAGGTTTTCATCAAGGATGTCTCTGTACATTGCTACATTCATCTTTCCCTCGATCCTGACTTGTCTCCCATTTCCTGCCGCTAAAAAAACATCCCCACAGCATGATGCTGCCACTACCATGCTTCACAGTATTGACCAGCGGTGCCTGGTTTCCTCCAGACATGATGCTTGGCATTCAGGCCAAAGAGTTCAATCTTTGTTTCATCAGACCAGAGAATTTAGTTTCTCGTGGCCTGAGAGTCCTTCATGTGCCTTTTGGTGAACTCCAGGCGGCCTTTTACTGAGGAGTGGCTTCTGTCTGGCCACTCTTCCATACAGGTCTGATTGGTGGAGTACTACAGAGATTGCTGTTCTTCTGGAAGGTTCTCTTCTCTCCACATGAGGGTGAGTAAATGATTTTTGAGAATTTTATTTCGGGTAAATTAATAGGTTACCTTTATCAATTTTTTTGGGGGGGGGTGGGTCTGATATGTATTTAAATTCAGTTCTCTGTGTTTTAAATTGATTCCATGATGTTTGTTGTTAAAGTTTAGCACCAGTTTTCTATTGATTGGTTTGGCCTCTGTATTTAAGCATTGTGTTTCTTTCAGTTCTTGGTTTGTTCGCATCACATGGTTTCGGTTGTTCTGTTCCCGCTTGCTTTTTTGTGTTTTGGTTTCTGAGTTTAGTGTTAAATAAGCTGCTACTGCCTAGGATTAGATCCTAGCCATCTCAACATTACCACAACCGACTGCAACACCCCTTGCTTGTGCAGTATTTCTATTTCATAGAAATTCCAGTGAACCTTTTGTGTTTGAAGTGCTGAGTTTATATTTACTGCATTTTTTCTGATAGAGTCACAGTAACAAAGTTAAAGGTGGTGGCCGAGGCTGTCGATAATAACAGAGTGGTTTCCCCGGGCAACTTCAGGGCCTTATTCATTATTCGACAACCAAAGCAAAGCTTCACCGCTTGAGGAGAAGAAGTGCTCATCTTCTCTCAGCCTACACCCACCTCTTCACTTCTGCCCCACTGATAGATACATCCAGAGAGAGAGAAGGGTTGACTGTAAAAGGTTAAATGAAAGAGATAAGACAAAGGGAGGCAAAAATTAGAGAAATCACAAAAGGAACGAGGGTGAGAGAGATGTAGACAGGAGGCAGAGAGAGATAGGGATCGATGGACTCTAGTAATTACATGGTGATTTATGACTGAGAGGTGCAGTAGATCGCCTTTAATTTCACACCATAACTCAAGTTTTTTTTTTTTTCTTCATTTTTTCCCCATGACTGAGCAAGGTCAGTGTGTGTGCATGTGTATGTGTTCAGGGGCAGATCATTTACACACTCCTCCTTCTGCTGAGTAGCTTCCCTGTCACTGAGATATGATCATTCTGGACACGTTTTTCACTGCCAATACAAGTCATATCTCTTTCTCTCTCTCCCTTCCTCCCTCCCTTTCTGTCTCTCCCACCTAACATTGTCTCTCCTGTTTTACTTCTTTTTTCCCTCCATCTTTCTCCCTTCCACCTCCCTCCTTGTCTCACTCTCTCTCTCTCTCCATCACACTGGCCAAACCACTTTACTTTTGGCAACTGCTCTTTTGCTGAGTGCAGTAATATGAATATGATGACACGGAGGGCTCAGGCAGTAATCGCATATTTGGGATCTGATAACTGATTTATTAAGCACCCATGACAGCGAAATGTTTTCTCAGCAAGTAAACGTTTCATCTCACAGACCCAAAGCAGTAAAATTAAAATCGACCAGAGATTTTGTAGTTTCTCAAGCTTTTATATTAGAGCACCATTGTTTAGTGGTAAGTTTGATAGATTGTCTCATGCATTGATAATTTTTAAGAGTTAGATCTTTGATGAAAATGTTCTTTAAACAGTCAAAATTGCATCATGTCATATTCATTCATTTTAGTCCGTTGTATCCTGACTGAAGTTCCATATTCGTTAAGTCAAAAAAAATTGAAGTTGATGATGAAGTGCAAACTGTAACCAAATATTCTAATATTTTAAAATGTACATTTATTATTAAACATATACATACTGTACTACAATTCAAACAATTGAGTTCAGAAAGATTTAATGTTTTTGAAAAAAAACGAGGGGTTAGTTGTAACACGCATGGTTTAAAACTTTCCACACATACCAGGACGACGCAACTTTGTGTATTTACTAGTTGCCATATCAACATTATTTAGAGAAAAAAATTGCACCAAAATTAAAAAATCTTTGGAAGTGATAACTGAGATTGTAAAGAGATTGTGAAAAGCGCTATACAAATAAATGTGAATTGAATAACTGAACAGTCCCTGTTAGTACTATGATATTATATTCTATACTTTTATTAATTATTTTGAGAAACCATAAGAAAAGGGTGAATAATGACTGAGAGTCAATGTTCAGAAATTATTCATTATTATTATTTTTTTTAACTATGCTGTATTGCTGTATTTAGTGATGTGTTTGCTGTCAAACTCCAACATTAGTATATTTTTAATTATTAAAAAATGACATTATTTTATTAAAAAGTTAATAATTGTATTGTATTGACAAAATGTTTATTATTAGTTAAGTAACAGTTTTTTTATTATATCACGTAACATTTTAAGCTGTCATTTGATAATGTTACAATGTGCCCCACATATGGGGCATGTTGTCACATTTCACTTCCATTCTTTCGGGGTAAATCAAGAAAAAAGTATTCACTGTATTAATGAAACCAAAACCACATATTGTACTAGACGTGTGAAATTAATGTGGGAAAAAATAAATACTCTGAACCCCAAGTGGATTTACACAAACTGAGTGTTAGGTTGTGCCCCGCTCTCCCCTATTTTAAAATGTAATTTATTATTATGATGTAATTTATTACAGTATACTGGCAGCTGGGTTTCCAGTCAATTACTGCATTTAAATTGACTTTACAGTAATTCAATTACATTTTCATAGAGAATACAGAAAGCAAATGTATTCTTTAATAAAACCAAAAAAAAAAAATTGTCAAAAATCACCAGAAGGTCACAGATATTTTACTGTTTTCATGCTTGTTATAATGAGCTGTTTAACTGTGAATGTCGGTAAATGGATATTCATATTCAAATCATGCAATATCCATTACTTATTTTATTTACTTATTTATTTGGCCTGAAACAATATAATTAAACAGCACTTAAAAATTAACAACCAGTATGTGCCAATAGCCTAGTGGTTAGCACACTGACATATAGTGCAATTGCACCTCTGGTGACACAAGTTCAATTCCTGCCTTGAGGTCCTTTGCTGGTCCCATTCCCCTCTCTCCACCCCAAGCTTTCCTGTCAATCTCTACACTGTACAAAAGGAAAAAAAGCAGTACTTACAAATGGTGCTGCTGCGCTTATATTGTACAGCAGCACCATGTCTTACTTGCTCACAGTAGCGTATGTGCTCTGCAGCAGCAACAATAACCTACAGCACAGCAGCTATTAAAGCAGCAGCATAGCTAGTCTATTCCGCCAAGACCAAACATCAACATTGTCATACTCATTACCATACCAAGCACTCCGAGAGTTGTCATGACAGAAATATGGTTATTTCTTCTACAGTAAGTTACTTGACAATTGCTGCCAGTTAATTACTGTGAATATTTTACAGTCAGTATCTTACAGTGTACTAAAGAAACATTATTATTATTACAACATTATTCTCATTGTTGAAAACAGAAAAATATTTTTGTGGAAACTGCTACTTTTTTAGGATTATTTGATGAACAGAAAGTTCAGATTAAATTTTAACGTATTGTGTAATAATAAAAACAAAATCTTACTGATCCCACATATTTACAAAGTAGTGTTTCTCTCTCTGTGTGTGTTATTATCTTTCAGT